>JAQFVV010002659.1:0-21273 GCA_028023455.1 Epiperipatus broadwayi | reverse complement strand
GAATAATTAATTGCGCTTTATACAGCTCTACATATATAAGTGATCGCAAACCTCCCAGATACTAACTACGTATTTTTATACTCGCACATACACTATATTTACATTACTTGTACCCGGGTTCGAATGACCGTTTACATATATTCTTTTATTTATTTGTTTATACATGGTCCTTACATTAACACTATTAATTATGTCATATTTACATATGCGTGAATTCAAACCCGTTTGTTACAATATATATATATATATATATATAAAAGAAAATCCAGTCATACATCATGTGACTTAATTTATTAAGCTTTTACTACAAATGTAACATAATGAAGATGCTATTAGTTCTAAACTAGCTTTTCTGATAAATGACAGAAAAGAAAACACTTAAAATCCCTATCTAGAATTATCTCTATCCCCAAACCGGATTCAAGCTGATGGCTCTGTATCAATATATGTATTGAATTTAGTTCAGTCCCATATGGCTATTTAAGTTACATAGCTGGAGTTGAAGACATGTAGATGTCTGAAAATTTCAGATTTGCTACTTAATAGTTAAGTATTAGATAAATGCTGTGTTTGAGTTGATATTCTAAATCTAGTATTTGAATATCCTAGTGTCTCACTAAGGAAAGCTATCAGCTCGAAACCAATTTCAGGATATGTATAATTCTAGACAGAAATTTTAAATGCTTTCTCTTCTGGCATTTATTGAAAAAGCTTACTTGGAGGCATTAGCATACTCTTTATATTACATTTGTAAAACAAGCTTAATAAGTTATGTCATGTCATTTATGACTTGATTTTCTTATTATTATTGTTTTGCTTTTGAGGTTTTGGCATTGTTATATTGTTAAAGCAAATAATATATGGTGCATCTGAATTTAGTTGTTTCATGTGGCTAGTTGAGTTAGATAGCTGCATTTGAAGACACAGATGCCTGAAAATTTCAGATTTTTTACTTAACAGTTTAGGTTTTAGATAAATGCTGTGCTTGAGTTGTTTATTTTAGATCTAGTGTCTGAAAATCCTAGTACCTCACTGAGAAGACCCATCAGCTCAAACAGGTTTGGGGATAGGGATAATTCTAGATAGAGATTGTAAATGCTTTCACTTCCAACATTTATCACAAAAGTTTGTTTAGAACTATTAGAATACTTATTATATTAATATATTTGTGTACATTTTTTGTATATGAAATTGATCTGAAATTCATAAATAATTAGCAAATCATAAATTTGAGAGTATGAGTGATATATCGATATCTATTTCAATATAGAAAATGTTAAAATAATGTTCATTAAGTTTTCTCTGATTTTATCAATGGAATTCAAACACATCCTTGCTTTGTTAATAAAATATTTATGGCAACAGTGCTTATTTTAATTATAATGGTTACTGAAAAGCTAAATAAATGATATTCTATGAATTTCTGGTTGTTTGATACAATTTTATTCCTTTGATGCATTAATTTTTATTTTATTATTATTTAATTAAATAGTTAATTTAAATACAAGAATAGTATATATACTTAAGCTACATATAATTAGAAGGGATTTGATGGAGTGTATGACTGAAGGAAACTTGAAAGCCTGGGTTTAAATCACTCTAATTAAATAATTGCAAATTTTGTATTTCTTTTAATTTCTATAAATAAATCTACATATTTGATTTTTAAATTTGACTGTGTTTTTGTGTATTTGGTGGAACTACTTATTTGATTCTATTGTTTGGTGAGTTTCACTTGCTTACTTATGTCATGGCATTAAATTACATGTAAGGTAGCATGACAACTGAATGGGTTTCAACTTGATTCTAGCTTCCTCTTATTTAATTTCATTGATGAGTGACTCTCACACAATTATATTAGTATTATGTAATTATATTTAATGAAATGTTAGATTGGATGGCAAGTTTCCTCTATATTACAATATTATATTGAATCACCTCAGAGAATATTTTTCTTTTAATATTTTAAGTTTTATTCTATTAATTACCAATAAATAATTATTTATATTTGTGAATCACATTTAATGCTATATAATTATTTTTTATGTATAGGAATGAGAACCAGTAAAATTGCCTTTGCAGCTCAGTCAAAAGCACAACCATACTTTTTCTTTTAAGCATGACAATTTATAATAATTCTATCTTCCATCATTGTCTTCACATAATAAACTATTCCCATATAATATGTATATATAAATAAAATTGCTAAGTTATTCACTAATATATATATATATATATATATATATATATATATATATATATATATATATATATATATATATATATATTGTACCCTCACTTCTCGATATATGATATAATTTAAAATATGACTAGCTCAATTAAATCATTATGCTCAGCTAAAATATGTACAACTATCTTTAATATATTTTTATAATATTATAACTTATCAGATTTATTACAAACTTATCAAAAATTAATATAGTTCAATATTAT
Organism: Epiperipatus broadwayi; assembly: GCA_028023455.1. NCBI lineage: Eukaryota > Metazoa > Onychophora > Udeonychophora > Euonychophora > Peripatidae > Epiperipatus > Epiperipatus broadwayi. The sequence continues at coordinate 18,819 of JAQFVV010002659.1, read as the reverse complement.
TTACTAATTAAATAAATATTTACTAAAATCATGAGACTGTGAAGTGAAGTTACAATTGGTAATTAGATTTACATTGAATCAATGTCTCTCCAAGACACTATCTCAATGGCATAAGAATACTATTACCTCTTTATTATCTCATTACTAATTCTACAGCATTCTTATGACTTTTATAAATGAATTATCTTTAATAATAATAAATAAATAAATCTCAATCTTTTTGTTAAGGAAATATAATTAAAACGATCTCAGGTTCTTCTAATTATCTTAAAGTAATAATAATTCGTGCAGATAGGAATGATAAGGGATTTAATATCAAACCTAAATACACCTAACTTATTCTAATAACAATAACTGACAATAATAATCTTTAGTGTATAGCTTAATCTTATCTATTCTATTATACTATTAGTCATTAAGAAAATAAGTAAATCATATACATGTCTTTCATTTCCATATAGTATCTTAATTTTAAAATAGACCAAAATCTTGTAATTTAACAATTTGTGGCAATAAATAATATTATATTCTAATATTGTGCATTATAATTACTTTATGACCATTGTAATATTATATGTTAATGTCAATCAATTTCTATAAATTATATTAAATAAAATATTGTATTTCTTTCACAAATAATAAAATAATAAATTCATATTGTGCAAATATTATGTTTATTCAAATTATCTGTTGTTAAATGTTGTGGTGTAAAATAATGAATTCGACACACTTTTAAAACAACTTAACAAATTTATTTACATTAGCTTTAACAAATAACTTATTTACACTATTTACATTTACAGTGGAAACCAAAGAAAAATAAAATAAAAATAATAATACAAGATTTTACACTGTTACTATTTCCATAATCATAAATAGATAATTTATACATTTCTTAGAATGTTCTACCAATAACATTTAATTAAGATTATGACTTTAAATTTTAATAAAACATCATTTGTCCTCAGTTAATACAAGAAAAGGTTTTATGTGAAATATCATTCATGTAGCATATATGTAAATAAATAGACTTTAATACTCAAATATTATTTCACTTAAGTCTTACTGTTATTTAGATTATAATGTACTAGGATGTACTACATTTACTATCAGTATTACTCAAACATTAATTAATGTATAAACTGACATAATTTTGTAATATAATAACAATTATATTATATTATAACTATTTATTTCATTCCGATATAATGTCATACTACATGTCTTATCAAAATATGCAATACGTATATGTACTTTTAAAAATAATATTTTAAATTATTCAATAATTTCAACTTTTATAAAGTATAATGTTAAATAAAATTCTATGATTCTTTTCCGTTTTAATTATTACACTTTTACTTGTTATTCCTATTTCCTCCTAATAAACTTCTATCTACAAATATCATTTTAACCTTATTTAACTTCAGAAAAACAAATGACCAATTTCAAAACAAAAATAATAACGATCCAAACTCTCTTATACCTCATCCTCTATATACAATAAGCCTTCAATCAAAATATAAATTTCTATGTAAAATTAAGTTACTTATCTAATAAAAATAAAAAAATAAAATATAGATTTTTATATATCTCTTACTAACTTGAAAAGAAAAAAATAAATAACTTATACTAATATAATTGTAACAAAAACATTAAAATTTATTCACGAAAGAATCATATAATTATTTCTAGGTTCTCATATTACGTTGTACTAAATTTACATCATCAATTTAAAGTATGCATATTAAAATAAAACTGCTATTATTAATCTTATGCGTGTATATTATTTAAATATTAATACATTCATTCAATAATCATATAACATTTGGTTGATCTAAAGAAAACATAGTAAATACATCAAATTATTATTACATAATTTTTACCATAAATGATACTTCAATGTACAGTCCGTCACACGATGTCCTCCAAGATTTCAGTTTTACAAAATAATTTCACATTTACACTCAACAATTATTCTTTAAAATATTACGTGTTTTATAATTATAAAATAAACTTTATGCAATAAAAAATTATATTAATATTTAGTTATTACTTTAAAAATAATATAAATGTACCTTTCCTATCTTTCAATAAATTAATAATTAATTAAATATTTATGTTAGTTAATAAATAAAATATATTACATAACATCCAACGGTGTCTTCTTTCACTATATTGTTCTTTTTCCTAGGCACAAATTTTCACCAAACATTACTTCCTTTTCCGGTACATCACGTGTTTTTAAAAGTTTTATGAAAAAAAAATGAAAACGTTCTTTTTTAAAAAAAATAAAGAAAAGTCAGTTCCACCATAAAACAAAATAAAATTAAAATAGTTTATATAATCCGGATTCATTTCTTTAAAGGAAAATTATTTTAAAGTTATTATTTTTAGCATTAGTCTATAATTTATAAAGTTCTTATCCAATTATTTTAATTTTACTTGGATATCCACATGTAATTTATTTGCGCATTCCTTAACAAATATTTAGGTAAGATTACTTTTAGATTCTCCTGTACGACCAGCGTTCAGACTTTTAATATAATAATTTTATTTATAGGTACGTCTTTACCCATTAAATTTCCAATTTATTTGCCTTTTAAAACTGTCAAAATGTAGTCTTTTAAACCATAAAGACTTAACAAGGCAAGTATTTATATAATTAATGTTAATTATCATATCTTTATCAAGATATATACTTAAATTTATAATTTACAGATACTTTTTTCATAAAGAAGTATTTTTCATTCTTTTAAATATCTGTTTTATAAAAATTAATTACCATCAACTTTTAAATTTATATAAGGTCCAGCGTATTACTTTTATGCATCTGGTAACTCTCCTAGTTAATCCAGCGTTTGTTAAATTTTTAGTATAAAGTCTCCAATACATTTTATCCTTATACGATGTTTCCATGACTATTTGATAGTAAATTGAGCTTCAAGAAATTATCAATAGGAAATTATAGTTAAAATTAACACTGCATATTTATCGATAAACTTTTATAAATTATTTTTAAAAATTACTCTCTTATAATTTTTAAAACAATTTTGAGAGCGTCTATAATTACTTAGCTATTTCCAATAGCACACTATACTTTAAGAATTTCAATCACAAGTCCCCTCCAAACAATTGAACCTTGGTTTTATACCAGAAGAAAACTCCCACTTGATTGGTGAGTTAAACAATCAACTTGCTAGCTTATTTACATATTTTACCAACAAGACAGAATTAAAAATAAATAATGACGTATTTAATATTTATTATTATCACATTATTAAATTCTTAAATTAATCTTTATCATTTATTTAAATCTATTAAACATTTTTTTAAAACATTCTTTCTTACTTAATTTCACTTTTAACTTTTATAAGATTATTTTTATAAACAAACTAAATCTATTTTTATTCGTTATTTTTTAAACAGTATTTTAAAAATCAGATTTAATGTTTCACATTAATTATCTTTATTTTTATTTCGCAATAGCCAATACAATACTTATAAATTTTTATAACAGAATTCTAAAATAGTTTTGCAACTTTACTAAAAAAAACTCCCAAGCATGTGTGTATGTGTCTAATTAACATCTGTTTTTTTACAACAAAGCTACAAACGCTCGTAATAATCTAAAAATAAACTAACAATTCATTTTTTAAAAATAAATATTTTTAAAATAAATAATATATTACAACAATTTTTAAAATAATACTTCGATATTATTAAAATCAAATATTAATCTTCTATTATGTGTTACTAACAATTAAAATATTTATATTCATTTATTAAATATTAATTTTTATCAACAATAAATATATGCATTTAATTTTAACCTGTCTTTTAAAAACTTTAGCTTAAAACATTTATTTATTAAATTTATTAATGCAGTATTGACCATGGCCAGTTTTCCCAACCATATACTATTATCACTCCTATTGAAACGTCTCTTTCAAACATCAGCACAATTTTTACATATCAAATACTCATGAATTACTTTAATTACACTTTTTAAAAAAAATTGTTATAAACAAAATTAACATCATATAGCTAAATATATCTTAAATTTAAAATTTTTTAAATAGATTGATACAACAATTTATGGAGACCCATACAAAAGGGCACAATATATATATATATATATGTGTGTGTGTGTGTGATTCTTTTAAATTGTAGTAAAGCTGCAAATGAATAATATAAAACTTATTCAAAGGTATTTCACTTCCTAAAGTTGTAATCACTTTCAAATGAACTTATAGATAAGAAACAGGTATGTGATTTTCGTGGAAGTGTCTATTTCATTATGAACAGATTGTGTATTTATTACTGAATCTTTAAATTGATTTGTAGCAATTGTCTTTTTAATTTATTTTTACTTTTATGGTAACTAATTTCATATAACTTACTTGCATGATCTGAAATTAAATTTCAAGTTGCAAAATTTTTCATACCTTAATGAAAATTGAAAAGGTAGATGTTGCATGTTTTGTATGTTTATAAAGTAGTTGGCTTTTATTTAATCTTTCTAAAGAATGTTTTGACTCACCAATATATGAGTTTTATGCATCTGAATATAATTTGATAAAAAAATATTATTTTTGTTTTTAGTATTGAATTTTTGGTTTATAGTTTGAAGAACATAAAATGACACATTGCATAAATGACTAAATAATGTTTTTAATAAATTTAAGTTAAATATTATTAAGAAATAATAAGGATTTACATTTTTAATTATTTTATTGGTTTCATAAGATTTATTATTATTATTTTTTTAATATATGTAAAATTTATCTTCTATAATATCCTAAGTTTATGAGTTCTTGAGAAAATAATATTGTAGTATATAACCTTTCAACTGAATCCTGACAGCTATTTTCCAAGAAATATTTAGATTATTATTCATACTTTATAATATTTTGAGTTTCTTCTTTTTCATTATTTTCAGATTCTGTTGTTTTTCTCTCTCCATATTAATTTTAATTCTATATATAAAATAATTTTTCATCTGATCTTCAAACATTTTTCAATTAGTTTATTTTATGTGTTGCTGTGATATGGGTTGAAAAATATTTCCTGATCCTCATTCCTAGCTTTTTTGTCCATCTTCATTAAAGTCAAGATTCATTGTTTTCATAATGTCAGCATTTTTTTAAGTACAGAGACTCCTATTATCTTGAAATGACTGGTGAGGTCAAGTCAAAGTTTTTTTATAATATTAATACTAATAATAAGCAAATGTATACATAAATAAATTCTAATTACATATGCTCTTGCACATATATTTACACTATATAAATAAATATAAAAAACAAAATCTCTGAAATAAACTCTACAATATTAACAACTAATATTTAAAAAAACTAGCTATAGCCAGCTTATGACATGGTCACTATCCTGAGTAGCATTTAATCATCAAAATTAAAATTAAAAAAAAATCTCATTAAAGAAGCACAATATTAACATCCCCACATGAATGACCAAATTTCCATAATTTATGTATATTAACAAAATTATATTGGGTCTCTGTCATGTTTATAAAATATCACTCTTTGATTTTTCTTTTCTTCAAATTGATTTCAGTGTGTAAAATAAAAATATTGTCAAAGTAAAAACTTACATTACAAATAACTAAATATTTAGCGAACAGATTAAAATCTATCCATAGAATATCACAAAATCTTTTTATAAAACTTCATATTTATAAATTCTATTTTTCAATTTATTTTGACTCACCAATATAATTGAACTATTTTCTGCACACCAATTTATAAATAATATTACATTTGTTGATTTTATCAATCTGCATATTTTTTATTAATAACTAATATACAAATATTTGATCAAATATTAAATGCAACATTAAAATAAGATGAAACCAATGCTATAATCATATTACATAGTCTATTATTTATATACAGTAGTGAAATCCATGTTTTCTCTTCAATATTTTTCGTTCCCCATCTATGTGTAATTTCGGATATGTAAATAAAGATCTTTATTATAATATCCTACATTCAATAATTCATTAGCATATGCTTCAATATTCGATAATTCATAGCTTTGAAATTTATATAAAATATTATTTCTAAATAAAAATGTTCTAAATCCCTATCAATGTTTAATTAGTATAATATTTTTTTAATTTTAAATTATATTTTTATATTAATTGTGAAATATTTTTTCCCAAGCATTCAAATTACTTTCAAAACATTAATTAATGTATAGATATAAAGATCAAACTGGTTCTAATTATTCCACGATAAGTCAAAGACTTCTTTAAGATTGATTTCCAAATAACAATAAACATTAAAATATTACTCACTAAAATGGTCAACAACTGTTTGGTGAAGGTTTCAAGCTTTTTTTCTTTTTTTTTATGTTCTTCAGATAAGTATGTAGTGAAATAAAAGTTTATATCTGAATAATAAATCATTGGAACAGTAATCATGTTCAATTTTTAAAAAAACTTATGAAGTTAAAGACATATTTACTTATTCATAACTAAGCTTTCATAATTTAGCAATAACAAGATGTGGATTTATATTATTATATAAAATTCTTATTGATATAGCAATTATTGGATAACTATCTGATTTATCTACTCATTACATTCTTTAAAGAACTTGCATATTTTTTTTTTGGAAATTTAATCTTTTGAAAAAAAATTTTAAGTTTCAACTAGATTTGAAACTTAAATATTAAAGAAAGAATATTCAGTGAAACATTAATACAATAAAAAAAATCATAATTTTAATATTCTTTATTTTTAAATGACGTAACAAAGTTAAAATTTAAATCACATTGGCTCATTTTGCACCTTGTAGACTAATTTTATTTTAAATTTTTCATGAATTTTTACTATATAAATAATAATGTACTTTTCACTTTAGTAAAAGTAATCTATAAATAACAATAGAAGTGTAGGTGAAAAAATTTCAATTACTCAGTAAAATAAAGTTGCTGTGTTTTGCTAAGCATATTGATGTTTAAACATCACCTTGCTTTCTGAAAAATTCTATGGAATAATAAATAAAAGAATTTTCAATTTCCACATATTTTTAATAAAATAAAATGAGTAAACAACTTCATAATAAACATTTAATGACCATTTTTACTAATTTTTTATAAACATCAAATAATGAATGTGTTCCATATAGTCAAAATTAATTTTCCATATATTTTCTATCATTCAATATACCTTTGAATTACTTCAAAACGTTTTAAGATAACCATGTCTTTTAAAACAGTGATTTATATTTTGTCACATTCTTATTATATTATTTTAAAATTTATTTTAATTGAATTTTATATGTCAATTACTCTCATCAAGTGCTATGCTTTACACCAATGCTACCTTATGAATAAAGACAATATCTGCATTTAGCAGCACAACCAAAAAGTAACTGCAATCATACACTGTAAAGATCTTAAATATATTGAAATGCAGATTTATTCAAACAAGTAGCATGAAATTTAAATAAGCAATGATCTTAAGTTTTTCATAAATCTACATATTTAATTCATGTACACAAATAAAGACAAATATCTTAGTCATTGTAAACTTTGCAATCTCCTAAACATAAATATATAATAAATAGACCCATTGTATATTGCTAGATGAAAATTCAAATGTAAAATAGTATATTTTCTATAAAATCACAGTGTTTCAAAAAAGTAAATGACATTTTTTTATTTAAATTTTCAGCTATAAATATGCACTGGGTCTATTTCTTATATATTCATGTTTAGGACATGGCAAAGGTTAAAATGAGAAATGCATTAGTCTTTTTATGTACATAAATTAAACACATTTGTTTATGACAATTTAAAATCATTTGCTAATATAAATTTCATGTTCCTTGTTTAAATAAATCTGTATTTCAAAACACATAACATCTTTGCAGCACACAGTCAGGGGGTTATATTTTGGTCATGCTGTTAAATGCGACTTTATCTTTACTCACAAAGTAACAGTGCTGAAAAAACATAGCATTTAAGAGAAGTGATTGACATTTTTATATGTACAAATAAAACTTATAAATATATAACTAATGTCAAAAAATATATTTTTATTGTTTCTAATTATTTCATTTTTCAAAATGACTGTGAAACAAAAGCAACTGTAACTTCACAAATTTTTCTTAATCACATTTAAAATTTTCAGCTTTCTATTTTTCTGAATATAAAATTGCATATCTATTTTTGGACATATAATAAAATGCCAACTTGATATCTTTCGTGCTAGTTATTTGGTAAAGGATAAGAAAGTGTTTATTTCTTTTACTGGTACTAGCCTTGTTAAATATTTTATCATTTAAGAATTCTTATATTTGTTTTTAATAAATCTCTAAACAATAAGTATTGTGTATATATACAGATATGTATATTACTTTATCTCTGTTGTTTTAGATCAATACTGATTACAAATCAACTTTATTTTTATTAGTATATGATTATGGATCAAAAATTGATTAGTATGAATAACCTTTTGTTGCTACAAAGATTCATAAATCAAATGTATTTTGAAATTATTTTATTTTAATTTTTGTAAAAAAAAAAAAAAGTATTGATTTTTGCTAATGCCATCAATCACTTCAAAATCATTTTCTAAGATTTTATATATATATATATTTTTTTTTCCCATCGAAGATATGATAATGGATTTTTTTAAAACTTTTTCAAATGATTTCCTTATAATTTTAGTTAATTAAAGATACAGTAGACCTTTTAATGGACCCTTGAAGTAATAAATTGAGATCAAAATTATTAAAGTATATAATCTAAAGCATGTAAAAAAGATTTTTATTTGAACATATATTACTAAATATGATAGATATAACAGTCTTTGAGAATGGAGTATAAGATCTATAAAAAACATTTATTACAAAAGTGCTTCCTATACATGGTATTTGAATTCAAGCCTTCATGTATACAGTAATACAAATATTTAATATATACACAAATATTTATGAAAATTTTAATTTTAAAAATGTACTCATTATGATATTAGCAAAAATAATCAGTGGAAAGAGTAGAATAATGCTATTACGAAATATACAGTTTAACATGAAATCAAAAAAAAAAAAGAGAGAGAGAGAGAAAACAATCATATGATTGACTAAGTGCAATATAAATGTGGACTAAATACAAAAAATGAAATCATACCTCGGGCATGATTCATAATGGCACTCATACAAATGGAAATGAATAAGCAATTTATAAATTCAATTCTCTTATTTTTTATTTTTGCATGATAGTAAAATTTTAGATAGTAAATTTCTGGATATGGAACAATACTATATATTTGTAGATAACTAATTGCATTCAGATTATACCAGTTTGTACAGAATAATAATTAAAATCTTTATTTTGTAAGATATTTTTATATTGGAAAACAGAGTGAATAACTAACTGTTCATTGACATACTAAAATACATTTAATTACCTTATATCAAACATATAGTAAAATTGAAGACCTTATAAAATGATTATTATCATTTACAACATGTCATTGTCTATAGAAACCTTTCACATATAGTAGGAACATTTTGAATTCAAGATAAAATCATTTTAAAAATTAACACACTATAAATATATATTTAATACACTATAAATATATTTAATACACTATAAATATATATTTTATGTATAGATAAAATTATTTTTATAACAAAAATAAATTAATAGTCATATTAGCTTATATATATATTCCAAAAACTCTTTAGAATAATTAATATAACCTAAGTTTATTAAAATGTATGTGTATGCATGGATAGTTATTCTAGGCTATTGTTAAAATTTATATTATTTTTAAACTTTAATACAAAATTTCATTTAATATTTATTAAAGGAATCATTTATTATAATGCTAAATAAATAAATAAAGAAAAATGATTTATTTTGATATTTCTACTTTTATATTTTAATTTTATTAAAACTGAATAATTTTATTTTTAATATATTTATTTAATATTTTATATTGTAAATATTATGTAATTTGAAATATTTTCAATGTTAAAAACATCTAAGACGAACATTCTAATATACAGATGTGCGATTGTGTGAATCTTTAAACTCTAAAAATCTACTTCAATGGCAAATTGAATACAAACATAAATGAAAAAAGTAATCTCAATACATCATTATGAAGAAAATGATTTAAAGATGACATGGAAATTAAGAGTTTATAAATATAACTGAACTTTATTGATAACTTTCTTATCTTCATATTTATATAGGCATTTCTTTGTATATTTCTATGCTTTTTTAAGAATTATATAGAAGAAATAATTTCAAAAAGGACTAAAAACCAAAACAAAAAAATTTACCTTTATAAGACAATCATCTTCTAAATTCCCTTAAGTTACTAACATCTTGTCTTAGACCATCAATATAAAGACTAAAATACTATAAGTTTATATGACTAAAGAATGCTAATAATTTAATTTGATCAAAATGCATAAATAAAACATGACTGAACTTCATCATTTAAAATCTAAATAATGCAAGAAAAAAAACCCACAATAAATAAATAAGTTTAAGTTTACATACCAGTGTTAATAATTGTTTATTGAAAAAAATTGCAACATTGAATGCTTCAGAGAGCATCCAGAGAATTAATTAAACAAAAAAGCTATGAATTCTTTTAAGAAGCATATGAATTTGAAGTGGTATAGTTTTACATCATCATTCTTAAAAAAGTCAATTATGTTTTTAGCACATTGTCACAGAAAAATAATTATTATATTTTTAATATTATTTCAACAAAGAAAAAAATATACATATAAAATCATGAATGCAAATTATACTTTCAAAGATATTTAATGAGTGAATACATTTAGAATTCATTTTGATGCTCTATGTTTACCAATGATAACACTTGATCATCATCAGTATTGTGAAAGTCATTTGTATTGATTTGTAATTAAACATATAGAAATTTTAATTTCTATTTATAAACTGGAAATTTAACCTTTGGTTACAAAATCATCATTATGGTATATCAATAAGCAAAGTTAGTAAATTAATTTGAAAGATATTGTTTTGTAAGTGAAATACATTAAGGATTAAATATATAAGTTGATAAAATTCATTGAAATAAAATGAACTGGTTTTTAAAAAATAAAATATTAAATGTGTCTATACTTTCCCCTATTATAAACTTTACATTTTTTTTATATTCAAACATAATATCATCAAACTTATTATATAAAATAATGTAATATTTATTAAGGCTATAACCTTAAGACTATGCACCTGAAAAAATGACAGTAGGGACCTCTGCAAATCTTTAACACAAGATTTATTTAAAAGACAAAATGGCTTCCGATCTTATTTAAACCTACTTTCTAAATAAATAGGAGAATCTAAAGCATTTTGATTTGAGAGCATAAGGCTATTCAATACCTCACTGATTAAGTCCACAAATTCTATAACACATTAACATTTGTGAAATCTTTCGATTGACAATGAGTCAGTGTTGAGATTTTATGCATAGAAATATATTAAGATAATATAAAGCTGTAATAATTATATTTATAAAGTGCATATTTGTTACTTAAAGTAATATTTATTAAGTATATAACCTTAAGACTATGCACCTTAAAAAAAACGACAGTAGGGAACTCTGCAAATCTTTAACAAAAGATTTATTTAAAAGACAAGAGTGGCCACTCTTATCTAAACCTACTTTCTAAATAAATAGAAGAATCTAAAGCATTTTGATGTGAAAGTGAAGGTTATAGCCTTAATAAATATTACTTTAAGTAACAAGTATGTGCTTCATAAATATATTTATTATAACATTATATTATCTTAATAGATTTTTATGCATAAGATCTCAACACTAACTCATTGTAAATCAAAAGATTTCATGAATGTTAATGTGTTATAAAATTTGTGGATTTAATCAGTGAGATATTGAATAGCCTTACTCTCTCAAATCAAAGTACTTTAGATTCTTCTATTTATTTAGAAAAGTAGATTTAGATAAGAGTGGCCTCTCTTGTCTTTTAAATAAATCTTCTGTTAAAGATTTGCAGAAGTCACTACTGTCATTTTTTCAGATGCATAGTCTTAAGGTTATAGCTTTAATAAATATTGTTTTAAGTCATAAGTATGCACTTTATAAATATAGTTATATAAAATAAGGAAATTTCACAAAAGATAAAAAAAAAAACATTAAAACATAATACAATGGCAATAATTACAATTAAATAAATATTAGTTTATAACTTAGCAGTTTACAATTCTATCACAGGTGATATTTATCTATCAAAATAATTTTGTTGACTTTCTCAATGTATTTGCATCTGTTTACAGTCAGAAATTTTTGATATACTTTTAGTTTTAGGCAATTTGAGAGCAATTTGATCACAGTTTATAAGTTGGTTGATTGACTTCAAGTTCCAATTAATATTTTTGGTTTGTTACTAATAGTAGATCTTTTCCTTGTATGTAATTATCATTCTCTCTATTTTATTTTTAGGTTGGTTATAAATGGTAAATTTTGTACCATTCTCCAAGTTATGATGATAGCATTGATACTATTCTTCATTTATCACTATCTAGTTATAGGTTAAAGATGATCAAATGATAGAACTTTAAGAGAGTTCACAACTGCATATTCATCTCTGGGCAAGAAAAACATATCTTCAATGATGATAAGCATTAACAAATGTTCTTTTCATTCTAGAGCTAGACTTTCTAACACTTTATGCACTACATATTACAGTAGAGATTAACATATTGAAGTGAATTAATTACACATGCTAACAAGTAATGAACCATTAATGTATTTGTTTGTTGTTGTTGTTGTTTTTATATTAACAGTATTATTCTACCAGCGCTAAATATAGCTTTCTATATTTGACTTTACTACAGAAGATTGTAGCTAAAAATACTTTGTTCGTTGTTTATCTTTGCTTCCCTTTACTGCATAATGATCTGCCCTAATTTTTTGCATTGCCTCTACTAGACATGACCTCTGCCAATTTATAACTTTGTCATCATTGTTTTTCGAAAAATACAACTATTTTAATTAATCAATCTATAATTATATTTTTTTCCTCTCTTCCTTCGCTCTTTTTTCAAAAGCAAAAATAAAAAAGAGAATGAAAAGAAAATATATTAATTATCTTTAAAAATTTTGAATTCGTTTTTGAAAATAAATCGTATTTAATATTAATTTAATAACTTTTTATTTTAATATTTTATTTTAATGACTCCAAATTATTTTCTTTTAAAATAAGCACCTTTCACGCCTTTTATTTTCTCTAAGACACGTTATAATATATTTTAAACAAAGAGAATAAAATAGTTTAAAAAAAACGTGTTGACATATCCTATTATTAAAACGTGAATTCAGTTTACCCTTAACCCATCTCAGCATATAAAGTCTACAGTATGTGTGGTCACGCGTATCTGTTTTATGAAATAGAGGAAGGGGGCTTGAAAGTCTGTGTTTAAATCCTCTTCCGATCTTACAATTAAACTCCAGGTATGAAGTATGCCTGCATTTCAAATATGTAGTAAATGTGTAAAGTGACCATTGCAGAAACAAGAAGAAGACATTATCCAAAAAGATAAAAATAATTATAATTTGTTTTATCATCTAATAATAACTAGTGATTTTTTTATTAATTAGTAATCTGGATGCCGTTTAGGTGGCTATAGTTATATATCCTAAAATATTTTTCAACATTCACTCAGACTCAAGTTATAATTTTAATAAAAATACACCATGATCACGAGTACTATATATATATATATATATATATATATATGTGTGTGTGTGTGTGTGTGTTATAATAGGATAACCCACTGTACAACCATACACCAATCTGAGTGGCAAATATATTACTATATTTTATAATGAGCATTCTGTAGGACATAATAGGAATAAATATTGTTATGTATAAAGTTTATCCCTGACACCTATATTTTCTGCTCATTATAGGATATATTTTATGTGATCTCAGATTGCTAAAAAATTATTTGTTTTGAGTAGATAAAGCCACAAAATAGTGCAGTGCCCATGTTCAAACTATACCTTTTTATGACTGATATTCAGTTAACTCCAACACAGTTCAGAAAACAATGAAAATTAAATGAAATATTGCACAACTAACACTTCTAAATAGAATGCATAAATAGAAAAATTTACACAGAAACACATAATTAACAATAATGGTTTATTTTGCCATAACATTATGTGATGTGGACCAACATTGTATAACAACAATGGCATAAAAATAAGAAAGTAATTTATCCCTTGGTAAGACATTTGATATCCAATTGAATTGTTTAATACATTGCAGTTTATTAAAATTTGTTTAGATTTAATAAAATATCTCCCTTTATTTCAAATGCCTGACCAATTATATTATATCCACACATATGATTATATTAAATGCAAATTATTAGCTATTTATAATCATTTCTTAACTAAGTGACATGTAGATTAATCATGATTAACTAAAAATAAACTAAAATTACATATAGACATTTAATATATATTATAACCAAGATGAACTAGGATGCTTCCTGTCATAAGTGCTAAAATCAAACGTTACACTAACAGATATCATAGTAGCTATGAATTTTCTCAGATTATTGAGACCTCTTATAGAGAGCATAATAATTAATTATAATTAGTAATATACAAGATTCTTGTACTAAATTAAATCTTCTCTCAGGGCTTATTTTACTTTGCTTAAAATATAGATAATTTTACAATTTTAAAATCTCATCCTAGGTTCTCTTTATCTCAGACTTCAAATTCAATATGCACTTGGAACAATAAAATAGCTAATAGTAATATACTTCAAATTCTTAAAATGTGTGAAACGGTTATTCAATATATACATCAAACATTTAAAATTTTTCTCTTAGTTTTATCCTTAATATTAATATTTTTAAGGAAGCAGAAATTAAACTACACAATAATAGCATATTCAAATACTTAAATTAAATGTGGTTAGAAAATTGAAACATTCCTAAATATTTTAAAGTACTTCAAGTATAACTATTTCATTTCTATTAACTAAAAAACAGATGTTTCATATCTTCTTATGCAACTTTAAATAAGCAATAACAAGGAATAATGAATCCGGCAGTAATTGATATATTTTGTGCGACTGGCTACATTGCAACTGCATTTGAAATAAAACACATAACATAGTATTTATTTTCTGATAATGCAGATAAAAATGAACAATAAGCAAAATGAATGAATAAAAAAGATAATAAATAAATTCTAATATGCAGGTAAAATAAGCAATAAGTAAAGCAGTTAAATAAATTATATGTGACCATTAAAATTTGCTCTTACAAAATAATAATGAAAGCTTTATTAAAGTAGATTTTCAGAATAACAAATGAGATGAATGCAATAATGCCATAATGGCAAAGAAACATAAACGTATTTAATTAATAACAAAAATATTTATTTACAACATATATAATTCCTATGTAATAAAATATTTATTTACAATAAGCATTATTTTTAACATAATTTAATATATTATACTTGCAAATATTAATACATTTTGTATACGAATGTACCTTTCGTAAAACATTTCTAAAATTTGATAACAAAAATAATTATTATTACCCAAAAGTTCTCATATCTACATAATACATGTCTTTATTTCAAACATTATACCCATAGAATAACAACAATACCTTTATATGCCTATATCCAGGTCACTGTGAGATATTATATACTTTTCATGACCAAAACAGGATTGAAAAAAATCAGTGTGAGACACTTTGTAGATTTTTAAAAGATAGTGGCAAATATTAGGCAAGATAAATAATACACTTATATAACATTAATAATACCTATGTTGACATAAGGAAATAAATATGCTCAACACATAATATATTTTTAAGTTTAAAAGTATAGCAGAACTAATAATGAATTATAAGATAAACAAGCCTTTAAATATTTGCAATATACTAAAATACATTTTTAACATTGAATTTCTATGGAAAAGTGAATAATGAAAGTAGAAAAAAATAAAATATGAGTGGGCACTCATTAACTATGTGCATTATTAACTATGTGCAGGCAGTACCAATAAATAAACAAGCCACACTCTCACTCATGGCAAAGATAAATGCATATGAAATGCAATATAATATCCACTTAAAATTACCTAAAATGATACCACTAATAGTATAAGGTACGAAACTGATGATGATGATGATAATAATAATAATAATAATAATAATAATAATAATAATAATAATAATAATAATAATAATAATAAATAAATAATTAATTATACATCTTGCATGTTTATAAAAAAAGGCATGCAATGCATCCATTCATTCTAATATTACATACACACTGACAAAACTATCATTTTATAACCATGACAATATTTACTTTATAAGTTATCTAAAATCCACACACACATTCACATTGACATTCATAATGCTTTTATTTATAAATAATTATATCAAATATATAAATGGCTGTTATACCATGGTTATAATCATTTAATTAGATTTAAACAAACATTCAGAATACTTCAGAACAATAGTACAAATTAACTCATAAAATAAATCTTTTATTATATATCCCACCCAATTCCATTTCTTGGCCCACATCATTATAAACATATTTATAACATTATAAATAATAATATTAATAATAATATAATATATAAATTATAACTACAAATAATTTTAAATAGACACATGATATATATATTCTTCTTCACATTAGATGTTAAAGTTATTTTCCCTTTATAATGAAAATTATCTCTTTCATTCAAGTCCTTTTTGTTATCTTCTTAAAATTACACAGCAATAAGTAATCTTTTATTAAGGCATAGGAAGCACATATACAGAAATTCTTTCAGAAAATGTTCACAATTAAGTTTAACAAATGTAAAGATGATAAGCATTGATAGTAAGAGTTGATATTAGATATTCCTTTATAACATATTTCTAATTGTAATAGGAATTGGAGATGAGCAGAAAGAGATTAATGAACAACTGCTGTTCTTTATAAAGTTTCATATTATAAGTTGATATTTTAGTAATATTAAGTAATATGATATAAGCCTAAATCATTTCTTTTTTTAAAAAAAAAATGTAAAGCAGTATATTTAAAGAAAATAAACAATTTAGAAAACTATTCTATTAAAATAGATAGATGAACTTGAAATGGATAATTATATTAATCTGATGTTAACTTATTCATCTTAGCATAAAAATATCTAAATAAAGTCTTTTCTTCAACATATTTAAAAGTGATTGTTTTTTATGACTTTGTCTTTTATTATAATTTGATAATATAAATTTAAATAATTGTCACTTCTTTTTTTAATAAGTTCAATACTTTGATGGTAGTTCATCATTTCCATATTTCAATTTGATATAAATACAATAACTTCCTTAGCAATTAAAATTAATGTTAATAATTAATTAAGAGAGCAGTTAAATTGTTGAAGATAATTACTACAGCAAAAGTTGCTAATGCTTTAATATAAGAATAAAATAAGATACTTTTCTTTATGTGGACTCTGTTTTTTCATTGTCTTCTTTAAAAAATTACTAGAATTTTAATATCTTTATAGAATTTATTGTCTTATGAGCCAGATAAACATATATCTTAATTTAACAGTACTGCAATGGATAACTGATTACTTTCCATTCAGCCATCGAAATAAAAATAAGACTTAACACTTTTAAAACTGATTCAAAAAAATTATGAAAAAAAAAAAGTTAAACAAAACCAATCAATTTAAAAATATAGTGAAGTATAATATAATAATGTGTGTGATACCTTTTATACACACATACACATCAAAATTTTTACTGCATTCTGTAATGTGATATTGTTCAAGGAACCCTGGTTATAGGCAAGTAAAATATTTAAATTACTAATGTAATTTTTAACTTTTTAATTTATATGGACCTTGAATTTTCAGTCAATCAAGACAGTTTCTGCATGTAAGATTTTGTATGTGGAAAATTAAAATGCAAATGAACATTATTAATTGTATTTAACGATTCAATAAATGGTTTATCTAATCAATTTAAACTTATTTACTTATATATATATATATAAAAATATATATATATATATATATATATATATACCTTACTGAAAATACATTCTTTACAAAAGGTTATAATATTGTATGTATCCTTTTTTATTCAAATATAATTTGTAATAATCTTTGAAACTTTCTATTCATTCAAATGTCTGCACACATAGCCATACATCCACAAGAACTTAAATATAACCATGATTTTAAAACAAATAAAAATTAATTAGTTATTAACATTTATTAAAGTTGAAACTTACTTAAACTGAAATTTATCCCAATTATTTAGGTTTAATATCTCTAAATTCCCTAACTTTAAACACTCTTATATAAACTAACATTTTATAAATCATTATTTTAAAATCATTTATTTTAAAAAGTAACAAACAAATATCTTAACTAAATTAAATAACTATTTTTATACAGCATAAAAACAACCTTGTTCATTGCATTTACCTGAAGTATCACAAATTTTAACATAACTTCTTTTTAGATTCAGAACTACTAATTTTAATTTTTTAGGCAAATATTAATTAATCTAAGTATTTTTAAATAACTAAGAACTAAATAGGATAACCAAATTATTTTAATCCATAATATTGAAACATTTAGTTTAAGACTTTATTATATAATGCTAATAAGAAAACATGTTTATTATAATCTAAAAAATATTAACATTATAGAATATATATTTAACCTACAGGAGCAAAATATATAGTTTTACTTTAAATAATAATTTTATTTAGGCTAAACAAGGTTA
>JAQFVV010002658.1:0-21282 GCA_028023455.1 Epiperipatus broadwayi | reverse complement strand
TAACTTACAAAATCTCAACACAATGTATATTATATATATATATCACTATTTATTTCAGTAATTATTGTAATGGGCCGGTTGTTTGGATGAGAGGAGGGAACTCATCTTACTATGGTCTGACCTAAGGTCTTCTGATAGGATGCCATTGATGGCATGACTAAATGCATAACCCATGAGTGTATCTAGCTCCTATGGGCTAGCTCTATGTTTACTCACTAAATGTATACACAATTTGGGCTAGTTAATCCACATCTCATCCCCCTTTCCTGGCTCCACTATGCCTTGGTATTCAAACTCAGGGATTATTTTGCCTTTGACTTTCTTCAGGGATGAACCTGCACAAGTCAACAACTACTGTACCTCTATATAGATTACAATTGATTTATATATCCACCCAAACATTTGCCACTATTATTACATATAGAATGAGATGTGTGCACATATAATTCCAGCTGCATCTTAATTAGTAAATGCAAGATTATTTTAATAAACTTCAGACCACTTCGATATAAACAGGTTTTATAATACTTTATTATATAACAAAATAAATTAAGAAAAAAAAATATTTCAAAATGTTTTAACAATAATAAACCATTTAACTGGCTATGGCAAGGTTGGATTTCTACCATATTGATACTGAATATAATTAAAATTCCCATGCCTGACCCAATGGTAGAAGTTCAAGACTTGTTGCCAATTATTTACAAAGCAAAAAAAAAAAAAATATTATAATTTTTAAATGTCCGCGAAGCTAAACTAACTAATTTAAATTATTCTGCTGGTACATTTGTCATAGCATCATGATCCAATCCAGGTTAATAATATTCAATCCTTTTGGGACCTTCCCCCATCCACATGTAAATCCCTACTATAGATAGAAAAGATCACACAAGATTAATCATTCATACCAAGAAAAAAATGAACATATAATGATTCTTAATCAACAATAAACAAATAACATAAATTCTACTCTGTAATAAGTGTGAACATTTAATATGGGATAATGTTTAAAATCTTACCTTTTATCCCACATCATAATGATCATTGTCAAATTATTAAAGAGAGTAAGCTGATCTAAATTTTATTTAGAACAAAAGAAAAATGTTCAAATAAACCTAATCACCCCCCACTTATAATCGATTTTCTATCAATTATCAAGTCTTTTTACAGAAAAATTAATATGCATAACAATAAACATTGCTTAATAAACTTTAGTCCATTTCCTTAAGTATATTTGACCGCCAAATTGATGCAAACTTTAAACAAAAAGTTTGCACATTCACACAAGTCAACATATATAGTTTACAAGTAAAGAACTAAACATAAATATTATACATTGCCCATCTTGTTCTTGTTTATACAGTAATTCAAGAGCAGCACAAGCATCTAAAAACTTCTGTGTAGCTTCAGGATGACTATTAAGAGATGAGGATAAACTGATGGCAGAACAAGGTTCATGATCCTTTAATTCATCAAAAATCCCAAGCTCACAGGCAGAAAACAAAACCTACAAAAGAAATACATTCATTTATCTTTCAACTAAAAATTAGTATCACATTTGCCACTTTATTAATGTTTAAATAAATGCAATCATGACCATGTATTTGTGCCTACTAGGAGCACCTAATTATTTTTCCATAAAAAGCTTTAATAATTTCATTAATATAGGGACTGTTTTAAAGTCATGTGAGTTTAAATAAAGGCCCAGCTCAAAAAAGAAATCTTGATATAGTAGTTGGAGATTTATTGTCCACATCCATATTACACACAAAATGATTTCTTCTTTATTCATTATATGCTATTAATGGATGCTTAGAAATATTTTTAAAGATATTTAAAGAAGAAGTTTCTATGTTTTATGTTGCAAAAGCTTATTAAAATTTATGATGTAAATCTAAAACTGATCAATCATAATACATTGTGTTGGATGATATACAAGCATAATCAAGCATCCGTAGTGAATAGTATATAAATGTATATATTATACACATTAAGTTATATCATCATGATTATTTTCAATCATTATCTGTTCACTATAGACTTAAAATCTCTTCATGATTAATAGTTTTTCCAATTCATAGCTTTTTTGCTTCACATCATTACAGAAAACTTTCTTATCCATCTATCTTACATGTGGCATTCTTTCTATGTCTTTGCAGTCTCTTGGGATCCAAATTGAAACTTCATCTGTCTATCTACTGCCTCTATTTTTAAAATATGTTAGAACAATCTCATTTCTCAGTTCCTTCAATGTTGTGAGAAATAAATATTTGTTTCTTTATTTTGTTTTTGAATTTTCCTTGTTATCCAAACTTAGACAATCAAATTTTATTACCTATTACTCTTTCTGCCTTCAGACTGAGAAACTTAATACCCCATACTAAATGATAGAGGTTTATATTAAGGTTATTAATTTATAGATACTTTGTATATTCATGTATGCATAAAGATTTGAAAAAAATTATAGCAAGTATTAGGTGCAAAATCAATTTATATCACTAAATGAAAACAATAATAAATTACAAGTATGAAATTCACACAAATAAAGTCTATGACCAATCATTTTCTTTAGCTTTGCAGCATATATCTTTGAAATCTTGATGTTAAATTATGACCATTGCCCAGTATAAAATTTCCCAGATCAACTTTCTCATTACATGGGTATTTCAAGGTTCAACATTCAATAATTAGTTTAGAACAGATTTAAACATTTGAATATTCACATAAAAATGATATTCCAACTTTTTGATGTATGTCTGAACTATGACTTGTTTGATTTTGGGCTCAAATGTTTTGCAATCATTTACTCATGTATATGATATTTAGTTGGTCAACACATAAACATTCATATTTCCCAATGTGTAGAAATAATAGAACAAAAATTCCAAACTTTAAGAAGTATGTATGAAATAAATATATTATGTACTTGAAAAATATCAGTAACCAATTAAATCTTTTGCAGTTTGCAATTTAATCACAAGCTTTCAGACAAGTGAATTACATATGTAAGAAAATTAATAGATTAATAATATTTTTAGTACATTAGTCAGTTTATTAATCAAGTTCTATAATAAAACACACATTGTAACAGTCAGAATCGTCTATCTCGCTAACACACTGCAGAATTCAAACCCCATACACGAAACTGAACATTCTAGGAGGGGTTGCCTTCTAGATATACTAAGTTCGAATCTAAAGTCCAAATTTCACAGCGCCATCTACATGATAATGCATCTGATGCCACTACTAGTATAACCTTTGACCGGTGCCTGGTGGTCAGGGAGAAACAAAAGACTATACTAAAAGAAGCTTGGGTGGCTAGTTAACATCTATGGATTTACAAAAGAAATGCAGAAGATATATATATAGACCGAGACAGTGATAGGAATCAAATAAAATAAGAGATCAAATTTAGTTTTAAATAATTTCACAAAATTTATTCATATAAATTATATATATAATGCCACTGTCTGCTTATATGAGACAGGGACGCGTATTAAATAATTGTTGGCATTATATTTCAATAAATAATGAAATGGTTGTAAAGCAAAGTGATATATTCTATTCCTCGGGCTAATAGCATTACGATAATGTGCTTGATGAGATAGGAACATGTGCGAGGTGCTTTGAGTAATTATACAAGTTTAAGAAAATATTTGAAATTAAGTGTTCTAAAATATTTATTGATTTCGAGAATAGCATGGACAAAAGCTTACTAAGCAACAAAATGGGAAAGTGATCAAAGCATTTATTTGAGAATAATAATAATAAAGTTGCATTGGGAGGTCAGTATTGCTGATAATGAATTTATTAAAATTGGAGGGTGTGACATGTTTAAGTCATGGATGCTTTGTAAAATAAATATGAAAATAAAACAATAATGGAATATTTGTAATGATTACGAAGGGCATCTTGCCGTTAACCCGTAGGAAAGTATTTTATGAACAGCCGAAACTTAGCGACTGGGTGACGATTGCGTTTAATTCCCAGGTATGTCACTTGGGGACATACTCTGCCTGGAAACCGCAAATGAAGAGACGGCCTTAGCCGTGTAAAGAATCCTTGGAAAAAAATAAAACAAAGTGGTCTCAACAACCAATTCATTTACCAGCAATACGAGACCAGTGTATACAAAACATACTGCATGGGTTTTACTTGAATTAAGAGAAATGCCAATCAAATTCCCAGAAATTCATTTAAAAGGGTCTGCACATTCTTGACATCAATGATGAACTTTGTAATTAAAGTAGAACACGGTAATTAAAATAGGAAAATGCATGCTTGTGGGTTTGAAAAGTAAGTATAGATTTATATATGCAATCATGTATTTGGGGACACATTTAATCATTGACCTCGCACATACTCTCATATTAGATTAAAAATCAACAACATGTAGATTTTAAACTATGTGATTATATTATATATTAAAGAAAAGAATCGCCCTCGAATGAGTGATTTGCAAGATAATAGAAATTGGAAATTATTTAGAAATTTAAGATATGCCTTTATAGCGGTGTCTTAGTTTCAACAAAAAGAATAATTCACTCGGTCAAAGACGATTCTGACACATTATCATAATAAAATAACAGAAAGCTTAATAAATAGAAAATATTAACCCAAGGATAGAGAGCAAAATGTTGAGTATATTTAAACATGGTAAAGAAATACATAATGAAGTTATGTGAAATATAAGAAAAACATTTTAAAATAGCTATAGCATGTTAGTTATCACAAGAGCTCTTGGGTTAATTTAGGGTTACCTCTGGAGAAGCATTTTAGGTAGATTGCTATTCGGTAGGTTTTTATATAATTTAACAGCAAAATCTGGAAATGTTCATATTTTTGCAGCAGCAGCAGTTCCGGGGTTCCCTATGTGATAGCTTCCGATAGTCTAAAGCAGCGGCTTGCTATTCCAAGGGGACATAGCCATCTTGACGCCTCTACTCTGTCATGTCAAGGTTAGCAAATTATTAGAATAGAACTCAGAATGATTTCTCTTAGAAACATCAGAAGAAAAAACTAACTGGAGAACAAAAGAAAAACCTCCTTTTTATAGTAGAATTTAACAATAGAACTGCCCTGGAGCATTACAAAAATATCGGACTTATCAGCTGTAATTAAATCATCCGAATGTCTAAAGGAATTCAACATTAATTAATTTCTTTTATTAATTTCCCTGTCGACATTCGAATTACAAACTAGATTTAATTAAAAAAATACTTTTATTAATTAAAAAAAACCTTAAGTGGACATCTGCTGTTTTTAGATAAACTTATATAAATTAATTAAACTATTGTCCCTCATTTATTTTAAAGAAATATTTGGAATGACTTTTATTAAATTAAATGAAAATGATTTTACTTTTTAAATTGCAATATTTGAATCTATTTACTAAATGAATATTTACTAAATGAATTTTATTTTAAATCAAAATATATTACGACAGTAATACATTTGTAAATAGATTCAAACAAAATAACTTTAACAATTTATAATTTTGATATGTTTTAAAATGCATATCATAGTGTGTGCGCAATTAAACTTATATAACCTACTTTTAAATAAATGTAAATTATGTGAACAAATACATAATTCATAATATTTTATTTTATTTGGGAATAAGTTATATATATAATACGAGCATTGTGCTTGTGGTTTAAAATTAGGCGGGATTTTCGGTATATAAGCGTATTGCAGACACACTGCGATAGCTTGGGGTTCAAACTAAGGTATGAGGGTAGGAAGTAGGTGAGAAAAGGTGAAACGAAGATCTGCAAAGCAGACCTTACTGTTTTAACATCTACTTTTTATAATGAGAAACAGTCAATACTTACGATTGGCAATAATATAAGTAGCATTACTTTTCTTAATTTTTTGCCATAATGTATAGGAACAATTTGTAATTTTTTCCTGACCATTATTAAGTACAATCAATGTCTCTTTACATTGTTGCTATCCAATACAAATTTCCCATTACCTTTTCAAAAAGGTCACTTGAGATCAATAGGAAGTGGGATACCAAAGTGATAGGTTGAACACAACAATTTCCTTGAATTGATCAAACTGAAACTTTTTTTTTTATTTCTCAGTTCAGAATCAACTGAGTAAATATTCAGAAGCAATAATCTTACTTACAAGTCTCTTTCCAGGTGTATTGTTGAATTATTACTACATGTCTATTTAATCATTAATCTGGAAAGGCTGGTTCCAAAACCAAGATGATTAATGGGTGTAAATTTGTATGAACATATTTTATAATTTAATGTATAAATAAATGATGTATTAATTTATTTAGAATAATTTATAACATTTTTATGATTCACTGTAACAAATAAAAAATTATCCAAGAGTATATAACTTTTATATTTTAAATAAAATAATCTGAAGGTGAAAATTAATTAACCAGCATTTTATAGTAATGTTTTCAATAATATGATTACTTTATACCTGATAATGATTTTTACTTTAGATAAAGATTTTACAAAGGCTTGAAACAAATTTGTTAAAGATGAATATAAGTGACATTATAATTAAAAATATAATAATTTTCAAAAGTTATTTTAATTTTTTTTTTACTACCATTATTCAATTACGATAGAATGACAGCCTGTTAAGCTAAATTGCGCAGACGCTGTGAGAATGTTGTTAATAAATGAATACCTTCGAACAACCACATGATATAGTATTTATATAAGAGTAAAAGGGATTCAAACAACCACATGATATAGTATTTATATAAGAGTAAAAGGAATCCCTTTTACTCTTATATAAATACTATATCATGCGGTTGTTCGAAGGTATTCATTTATTAACAACATTCTCACAGCGTCTGCGCAATTTAGCTTAACAGGCTGTCATTCTATCGTAATTATAATCGCACGCAAGACGTTATAAAATAAATGCTTACCATTATTCAAATGTTAGTTAACGCACTGTGTTAGACTAGTATAGCTGATGTTCTAGTTACAAAAACTTTTTAAAAAATTTATATATCCATATCATACCTAATAGTGAATATACCTTTGGGCAGGTTAAAAAAATAAATATAAATGTTTAATTTGAAAAGAAATGCTACTCATATGATCATTAAGAATCATAATGCTGGCAACTATTAATATTAGAAGTAGTAATGTTGTTGTTGCTGCTGCTATTGTTGTTATTATTATTATTACTATTACTACTATTATTACTGTGCTACTACTACTCTTACCACTGCTAATTATCAGTCAAAGGTTTTCATCTGAGGGCTGTTGCATTATTTGAAGTTAAATAACTTTAAAGAGAAAAACTGAGTTATTTTAAATGGCATGTGCAATTCTTAAGAAAAGCAAATCAGTTACAAATAAATTTAATGCACAGTTCATCAAAAAAATTTTGTAAAAAATAAAACAATTAATATAATATTTAAAAAAAAGTTATTTATGAAGAAATGTATAAGAAATTTTTTTTAATGATAATTAATATAGAAATTGCAAATATCTACTTATCTTACGATCTATTTACCTAGAAGTAATTTTCGTTTTATCAAATATAAAATGATTGCCAACAATATTATATACAATATATATAATACAGAAAACTAAATTTTAAATGTTCCCTGAAAGCAAAATAAAAAACGAGTTTGAAGAAAAGATCGTTTTTGGAGTTGCAATTGAATTCATTATCAGTATTTGTCCCTCATATATATATACAGGATGATAAACAACTATAATCTCTCAATGATAATCAGTTAATATCATGATGATGTAATATTTTATTGGTTTAATATAAAAAAATCTTTTTTTAAACAGAGAACCTAAAAGTATATATCTTTGTCAAGGCATTCTTCAGAATCAGGAAACTTGCTATTCAGATAATCACTTAATATTATCACCACAATTATTCTCTGCATTATTTGATGAAATGATAATAGATTATAGATGCTGGAACCCAAGATCCATAGAATCACATCCAGTTCTGTCATTTCCAGTGTTAGAACATTTTAAGAACTCCCAATGGTAATAAATCATTTGATTTTTGATTTTTTAATATAACAGACAGATCTGAAAATTATTCCAATCTACTGTTTCCAAACCTTCTTGTCCTTTATTTAATTCCTTATGCACTCAAACTTATCAATTTCTTGAAATCATCTATCAACTTTTTATTCTTTCCCCCTTCTTTTATTCTTACCACTCCCTTCCAATATATTGTTTTATAATTTTTTTTACCTTCAAATGTATATTTAATGTATCTTTTTAAAAACAGCAACCTATTTTATAGTTTCAAATAGCATATTTTATTTTCTCTACTGTTTTTCATTAATTTAGCTTTGATCACATTTATTTTTATTTTAAACTATCTGCAAATTCCAAAAATCTTACTTAGTACTATATTAAGATCTTTTCATTATCTGCAGCATCATCAATAAATCCAACAAAAGGAACTCTTTTTATCCAGTCCTAATTCCATTTTTAACATTTTAATCATTTACATAATAATTATCTCTTCTGTAAGAAAACCTTTTCATATTAATAACTTCTACCTTATAATAATAATCTCACCTTTCAATCTATAATTTTTCTCTTCAGAGTAGCTAAAAAAATAACCTAATTCATCTTATCAAAGACATTTTCAAAACCAATGAACAAATATTAACTTATTTTCCTCTTTCTCTGTATATTTCATTTATTTGCTAATAAAAATTGTCTGAATTACTTTTTGGATAAGCGTGTATCAATATTTTAGAACAAAAAATATACTAGCAACATAGATGATTAAAACACCTGTTTTAAAATTTTCACATTCTATTAACTTTTGTTTGCTTTCTGGAATCTTAATTGTTGAAAAAAAAAAAACAACCAAATCAATTGTGTGAATCTTAAATTATAATACATTCCACAAGTAAATCATTAAAATCTTCATCATTTCTCTAAGTCTTATCTGATTTCATCTTTTGCTTTCAAAAACTTATCTTTCATTATTGCATAGACTTTTATAATCTAATATAATTAAGAACTTTGTATTATATGAAGCACTTATGTCTAGTTCTTATTATTGTTAATATAGATAATCTATCCTTTTTTATTTTATATATAATAATAAATCCAGTATTTTTTTTAGCTTATTCCTGGTTCTAATATACTATATATCTATTTTTATATTTTTAATTTTAAATGACACTGGATTAATGTGTTGATAAATTTAAAAAATAAAATAATCAATGATATATTCTTAGGAAGACATAATTTGAGCTCTAAATATAATAGAGTTGAGCTTCAATCCAAAAATCATTATTTCTTGAGTCCAACACTACCACTGCATTAAATTGCACTGGATAATGATGTGCTTATTTGTAAAAATTATCACTTCCACTGTGATCATTTTATTGCCATATATTATAATTTTTATATACTGGTTTGATATTTTTAATGATCTTCGTACTTATTTAAAAATATCCATTTCCTTTAAATATACATTTAAAATAAACAGCTTATAAAAGACTCATTAAATTTTTTGAAGTATATCTAAAATGAAGATACTAAAATAAATCATGTTAAAGGATTAGCAAGCAACATAATTATAGGATGCTGTTGCCTAGCAATTTCAATCCTCTTTCAGCAGAGAATTTAACTTACATACATACACACTTGCAAAAAGAATAAATGTTAATATATATATATTGTAACCCTCTAAAGTGTGGTCAACTACATAATATCACCAGTATACTGAGAATCGTAACCTCGATCACTGATCAATTCCCGCTACACATTGTGCACTATTAAGAGCTCTATCCAAAAGCATATTATGCTATCTATTTTATGCACCAAAGACCACAACCAACATCTAGAGCAACTTACCACAGATCAAACCAATGATCTAACATAAACTTTTTATGATTTAATTTGATCGTAGCCAGGGTGTACCGCGATGACGTATCATAGTAGTGTGATAAAATACATTAAACAAATTATAAGTGCAATGTTATTATGTTACAAACCTTAATTTGCAATTTTTTATTGTATGAGACCCGATGGCCGACCATGTACAAGATGGCATAATTTGTGAAACTACATAAAATTATGAAATTTTAAACCATCTATATGATTTTTAATACAACTGCTAGTCCAGGTAAAGCTTTGCAATAAATAAACATAAATACTTGGGTTCTTTTTTTATAATTTACTATATCACTGAGACTCTTTTTATACTGACAAATGACAATTTAAAATGTTAAGTAAATATATTCAATCATATCATTATTTGGTAAATCTGTTTACAGGTTTACCAATCAATTTGTATTGTATACTAGAATCAACTACGCAAAGCCAAAATGATGGAAAAGGTAAATGGGATTTTATTGTACCCCCCACATCATAAACTACCAAAGACTAAAAGCATCCAAATGTTTTTTCAAAATATCATTAAACTCTTATATCATGTTGACGATAGTATGTACTTCAATGTATGCTCTATCCAAGGTTTATGATTTCTGATTTTACGAATGACACATAGCAACGGCACAGGAAGTTTAATTATAAATCAACGTTTATTTACAAATTTATGAATAATAAGTAATTAATTCTAAGGTTATAATTAAAGACATAAATAAACAAATAAAATAAATAAATTATAATTCCATCGACTTTCTTCACTAACATATCATAGGTACGGTTTTAAAAACCTAATCATACCTTATTTCAATTTGATATAATGAATCTTGGGCAAATTATACTAAATTCAACATCAACTCATGAAGTATTTAACGTCATTTCCAGATTTAATAAATCCCTACCGTAAACTTATAATAATATAATAAATAATATTATATCTGTAGGATTTAGCTACAATGCAATCATTAAATAAAATGAAAATTTAAACTTACACTCCGGTAAACAATAATCAACCAACAGTTAATTATTATGAAGTAACTTGAATAGAATGTCCTGATACAATTTAATAATCTAACTTATAAATTATACTTACGAATGGAAGAAGATGATTTAGCAGATTAACTAAAATACTTTGCCCAACTTATATCTATGAAGTAAAACATATTCCTGTGGATGTATTCATCTACACATAGGAATTAAATAATACTAAACGCTTTGTGGATTAATACACCATTATAAAGTAATACGTATAATTACACAATTCTGCGGATTAACCACCAGCGCTGGAATTAGTGTAAAATACAAAAAAATGGCAATTAAAGAATCTGCGGATTAACCACCGGCACAGATTATTGCCTTTCAACATTTAAAACAACATTCTATTTACTTCACATTAAAGTGCAAAATCATCCTCCTCAGTTATTCTGATCATTCAGAAAATACTAACACTTTAGCAAATGTGGGTTCTTGCATAATAAAATGTTACACTAATCAGGACAACTAATGTACTAACTTATCTTACTTAAAATAAAACATGTGTAATGCAATATAAGTAATATTAGTATAGGAATATAAATCTGGAAAGACTCACAAAACACCTCATGAAAAATTGATACATCTCATAAATTCATTTAGTACTTTTCAAGCCCTTTCGCAAGCGCTATTCTCTTGAATAAATATTTTATTCAACCCCTATTCATTTAAACTTAATAAAATATAACTTATGAACTTCACATGCAGGTTCATATAACAATAAAATTTAAGTAATGAATTATTCATCAAATACATAAAATCTAATGGGTGTGTGTGTGATATAAATTAAATGTATAGCATTTTATAGTTCAATACATGAATTTTAGCAGGTGTGTGTGTCACAAATTAGATTGTATAGCATTTTATAACTACAAATACAATCCGTGAAATCCATGTACGATGTGTCAAACAATAAATGTACGAAGTAATAGCTATAATTATAGTTGAATTCCATACATGTAATTTTATCCATTTGTGTTAGTTATTATAATCACTATTAGATTAACGATTTTACGTGGCTCCATAAACATGAAACAATTTCAAAACATGACTCGCAGAACTTAAATGAAAATGTTTTTCATAAGTTATTAATTTCTACATTTCTCTATTAAAAATGTTCCAAGTTTATCACATCCATGCTAATATTTATTTATCCATGCTTAAATCCAAGAACACTAATTACAGCAATTTATTTAATCATTCCAAACTGATGATAAAATCAGAAAATAGCTTTGATTAATTATTTGAAGACTTTTATTATCCAAATGGCAAACAAATTAACTAGCAAATATATTACTGGCATTATAAAGTTAAATATCAATCAATGCTATATGTTTATTAGAATTAGAAACGGAAATATTAAACTATATTGATAACTTTAACATTTTACTTTAATTTAAACTTCTTCTTTTTTAAAAAGCAAATTTTCATATTTATAAAACTTCTGTAATTAAAATACTTATTTAATTTTTCCAAATTGTAGAACAATAAACATTTTAAAACATACCAAACTCTTGCAATTAATTCTTTTAAACTGGGAAGCTCCGACATTTTAAATGTAATATTGGGAAATTATTACCGGTGATTTGATCCACTTGGCCAGCCGACTTGAACAGACTTTTAAATTTAGCAATTCATCTTATAATTAAATACCACAATGTTATTTTACGTTTATAGAAAATTTTTGGTAATCCGTTTACTTGTTAATTATTTTAAAATAAGCTTATCAAAATTACACCATTTGCCTTTTACCATTTTCTTTTCTTTCTTTCCCTCCAAAAGCAAACTAACAGACGATCTTCTCTTAAATTCGCGCTCTTTTCTTTTTTTACATTGAGACGCTTACGTAATTACTGTATTTATTTTTAATAATTTATTTTAATTGAACAAATGGTTTTTTGTTAATTCAATATAAATAATTTTTAAGATCATTTTAAACAAATAAAAACCAATTATCATTTTTAATAATATTTTACCAAATCTAATGTGTTGTCAAAATTTTTAAAAAGTTAAACATTATGATATGAATTAGTATATGGAACGAAGCAAATTTAAATTTATTAAAATAATATAAGAGAGTAATCTGTTCAAAGTGCAAATCAAGCCAATCAAATCACCAAAGAAGACAGAGAAATTTTTTTTAATAATAGTTACATCAATTATTATATTTTATGCTAAAATATATGGTTACAATATATATATATAAAGCTCTTTAGAATAAAGATATTTTCAGAAGTCAGTTGCAAGTTTTTATTTTTCTAATCATTCCGAAAACTTTTTAATCTCATCTTACAATATTTTGTTTAAATTCGAATCAAGAAAGTCTTAAACCATGGAGTAATATATTTCTCTAGTAAAAATACTAATGCTAACTGAGATTAGATTCCATTATTTCTTTTTTTCTGAATATACTTTTTCAATACTTACACATTTATAAATTTTATGATGTTGAATAACCATTTCTGGATCGTAAATTTAGGAATAACTGTATCTAAGAATGAATACTTAATATTTATTTAACAATGGTCATTTATTCGACTATCTACAATTATAAATCAGTTTTAAGCAAAGGGCAATTTTATGACATGGAAAAAGAACTGTCTAACATTAAATGACATATTGTTGAACTTTGAAATAAAAGAAAAAATTAAGAGAGAATAGATTTGTAAAGTAGATATACTTTTTATTATAAAGACACAAATATGGGAAGAGGAAGTAGTATGAAATTTATTATAGATAAAAGATGAAAAAACAATGTGAATATTGATAGATATAAGACAAAGGGGAAAATATCAAATGCAAATAATTCAGATTTATTCTCCAACAAGTTCAACGATTTTGATCAGACAAACAACCATTTTAATATTAATATGGGATGTTTTAATACTAGAATTGTAAAAAAATGATGGATGAAAGTATTTAAGTAAATTTGACAATGGAGACAGAAATAAGAAAGGTCAAGTCTTATAAAATTTGAAGAAAAAAATCCAAAGCTAAAATGGAGGAAAAAAATATATAAACAAAGGCATACCAAAATTGAACTATATTTTTAATAACAGTAAGTAAGTATTTTTAGATTGCAATGTGCTTAATAGATTCAACATGGAGAAATGTCATACATGATGTTGTTACAAAGTTAGAAAGTCAAAAGAAATTAAGACAATATTAAAAGTTGTTGCTCATAACTTTTCACAAATATTTGAATGCATTAAATTATAACTTGCAAATCATTTTTAATTTTGAAAATGTTTCATGCTTTAATGAGATCAATAAGATAACTGATATTCCATTATTAATTGCTATATGCTTAATGAATACAAAAAAGTACCAATCACCAAAAAATATTTAATTCACATAAGATATATAAAAAAGAATCACCTTGCAGATGGCTGTATGCAATAATAACCTCTTCACCCTCTGACAAGTTTCTATTTACTGAGAAATAAAGGTTCAGACTCCGAATGTGTTCAATAGGAGCTTTGTTGGTAAATCGAAAAAGTTAATGATGGCATAAAGAAATATAACTGAAATAGTAAGGAAACCTCTAGAAAAGAACTTTTCTCAAAATTATAATCAATATTTTGGTATAGAAAGAAAGGTTGTTTTATCATTTAAAAAATGGCACTATTATTATAAGAAGAAATATTATGAAGTATGCAAAGAATTCTACAAATAATTATACAATAATAAAAAAAATATATAAAAATTACCTCTATAATTATTATCATATTTTTTTGTAATTTAAAATATTTTAAACAAAAAACAAATAATTGAATAATTTATTGCTCAGAAATTCATAAACATTTTGAGCACCCGAAATGATAGAATTGAAATCACAATTTATGGACTTTGATTCCCAGAGTTACTCACTCTACCATTGCAATATTTTTAATGAGAAATAAAATAAAGAATACAAAAACTTCAAGGAATAATAAAACCATAACAAATATTTTAAAAGAAGTAGGTAAAAAAATAGAGAAAATATTATCAAAAATATTTATCAGAATATAAATGATAAACTATAATAGATAATTGAAAGAATGCAAAAGTGATACTGATATTTAATAAAATTGAAAAATAAAATATTAGAAATTACAAGTTAATCAGTTTACTATTAAGATCTTTACTAAAATCATTACAAATCATCTTTATAAAATATCAGACTCATGTCAATTCCAAAAACAAACTATTTTAAATCCATTATAGCATAGTAGATTTTATTTTACTAGTAAAAGAAGTAATAAAAAGAGTAGATGATTGAGTATTGTCATTGTGTATTCAATTTGTAGATTTAATTCTATACACATTCATAGAGATCAAAGCTTTGGCACGTCAAAAAATAAAGGCATTGTTGAATTTTAAAGAATACTTATTGAACTGCAACAACAGGGATTATTGATACTATGAATATTCACAGAAATAAGAGTATATGATAAGACAACTCCAAATTTCTACACTTTTTAGAGTAAAGATTTCATGAGAAATATTTTATGTATTAAATTGGGAACCTAAGAAAATAAATATATATAAAAATTATTTAAATCATCTAGATTCGGTAGATGTTATTTATTTTATAAATAATACTTCAAAGCTCCAGAAAATGTTATATGAGTTATCACGTGAGCACAAAAAAATTAGAATAAAGAAAATTAAGCATTTATTTTATATAGTGTATGTTTACAATTGTATTACATTCAAATATCAGCCTTTCAAGCTAATTGCGCATATGCTTTTGCGAGTGTTAATAATATTAAATGAATACTTTCTCTCCAATACAAGATATAGTATTTATGCAGGAATAAAATGAATCCACTTATTCCTACGACTCAAATGCTTATATATGAGCAAATCTGAAGTACTGGCAAAGAAAGCGTGAAGATGGAACAGTCACTTTAAATTACTATATACGATGTCTGAATGAATGGCGTCGGTGAAATTGTCTAGAATTTACTAAACGTCATTCCAACTGAAACTTAATCATATGTAAATAAGCATTTATTTATATATAGCACATGTTTACAATTGTATTACATTCAAATATCAGCCTTTCAAGCTAATTGTGCATATGCTTTTGCGAGTGTTATTATTATTAACACTCGCAAAAGCGTATGCACAATTAGCTTGAAAGGCTGATATTTGAATGTGATAAAGAAAATTGTAAAAATACTAAAATAATGTTCAGCAGCATTAAAAAAAACAATAGAGAAAATAAAGATGCATTGTAATGAATTGGAAAATTTTAATTGATGATTATGAATATCTTGGTCAGATTATTAATACAGATGAAAGTAAAATAATTAAAATTATCCACTGAATTAAATTTGTGTGACAGCTTTGGTAGAAATTATATATATATACACTTCTTGTGTGTTTGAAAAGAATGATTTTTTTTAATAAATATGTTTGCCAGTGTTTACTTATGACTCTAAACTTTGAAAATTTAATACAAGAACAATTCAGAAAATCAAACCACAGAGAAATAGTGAAATATAAATATCAGGATGAACAAGGAAAAAACAAAAATGAAATGGGTTTCATTGTCATCATAAAATAAATTAAGAAAGTGAATTGGAGTTGAGCCAGACATTTCATTAGAAAAGATGACATCAGATAAATAATTGAAGTTTTAAATTCTATTATAAAACGATGTAAGAGTGCGACAACAGATCAAATACTAGATAAATAAAAAATCTCCTGGAATTGATGGACAAAAAGCTATGGATTAGAAAAATTGGATTAAACTCATTTTATTTTCAGTAAAACATTTAACTAGTGAAATATTTAGTAATACATAATTTCTGCATCATTATCTCACAGTAATAATCTTGATTAACTTTTACTAAGGTTTTATTTTAATTTATTATTTTTTTTATCTAAAAATTTCTTTATCAATATTAATTTAAAGCGGGAAAATTCAAAGCAGATTCAGATTTGTCAACAAGTAATTTCCCAAGATTTAAATATCGCAACAATTAGCTTTGTCGTTGAAACTATCAAATTACAGTACGAAGTTTACAAACGTTTAATTCCATCTAATAAAATTATAAAACATATATGCTAGTTAAAAGGAATAACTAGGTCTCTATAGTGATGAAAACTAGGTCTCTGTAATAATGAAAATTATTATTTGATATTCAAAAAAAATGTTACGGTGTTTGACATATTATAGAACTAATTATTATTTTTAAAAAATGAAAAATCTAAGTAATTAAAAACTTATAAAAGACTGTGTTTGTGAATCATTTGAAAATAAGTTATTGTTGTTTTTTTTTTTTTGGGGGGGGGGGAGATTTTTTTTTTGTAAAAAACTTTCATTGATTAATATATACTCAGCGGTAAAGATTGAGATGTTAAGCTTCAGTTAGCTCAGTTAATAAATGATAAGCATCAATGTCACTCACTTGTCACAATCAATAAGGAAATGAACGGTAAACTATACTCGGTATAATTATTTTTTTAAACTTGCATTTATTTATATATTCCTTAAAAACTGATGCAAACTAAATACACATTTTATATGACTAATATAAGCTTACCCTTAGGCGGTCAAAATATTTTTTTTTATCCCAACATTTAAATAGATTTGATAATAGTAATCATGAAAATAATTCTATTATGATAGTTTTCTGTTTTACTTTTTTATAGATTGATTTATACGTAATAATAAAGACTCAGATATTTGTTGACATAAACATACTTCTATTTGCATGAACAAATTCCGAGGTGCATGATATGCAAATACTATATGCAAATAAAGAAAACATACCAATTTTCATGGGCTGTGAAAATATAAATGTATGCATCCATATTCAACTTTTATACCTAATGGAATATGAATGTATACATTTATATTATTATAGCCTGTGGAAGTTGGCCTGTTTTCATTCATTTATCTAAGAACTATTTATCAGAACCATGACACATAGTACATACAAACAATAGAACCATTGCTTCCCTTCATAGTTATATCTTTTGCATATAAATATAAAATTTTCATATTTTATGTTTTCTTAATTATTTTTTTTTAAAACATATCAAAAATGACAAAGTTAAGTATATATATATATTTGTTATTCTAACTTATAGTTGAATGTTATGTTTTCTCACACAGTCACAGCTTTGCCTCATATAGGCATAAGTGAAAGAATTTTTGAATCAAATCCATACAGTTTTAAAAAGTTATGCAACTGTTTACTAGTGTAACATGATAGTAATTCAAAAATATTAATAAAAACACATTCTCAATGGAAGCAATTTTTAAATTAAATCCACAAATTATACAGAATTAAGTTATGTTGATCACGGTGTTGCTGTAGTTAGAAATTTTCATAATAGTTTATAAATTATTTGGTTGTATATCCTGAATGAATTATCATCATCATCAACCATTATCAATCCACTGCAGGATGAAGGTCTCTCCAAGTTTAATCCATCTTCTCCGATCTTTAGCTTCTCTTCTCCACAACACCCCTGCACATTTTCTTATTTCATCCATCCATCTCACATGTGGCCTCTTTCTGGGTCTTTTACAATCTCTTGGAATCCAGTTTAAAATTTCAATTGTCCATATATTATCATCTCTTCTAGCAATATGTCCAGCCCAACTCCATTTCAATCTTTTAATTTTTTCAATAAGGTCAGTAACACCTGTTTGTTGTCTTACCAATACATTGCGTTTTCGATCTCTTCTTGTTACTCCCAACATACATCTCTCCATAGTCCTTTGAGTGGTCTGAAGTCTCTGTATTGCTCTTCCATTAAGTGTCCAAGTCTCAGATCCATAAGTAAGAACTGGTAAAACACATTTGTTAAAAACCATCCTTTTCAAATACATAGGCATATTTCCTTTTAGTATCAAGTTATTTTTACCAAAAGCACTCCAACCAAGTTTAATTCTATGATTAATTTCCTCTATTATGTTTCCATCTGTATTAATAATCTGACCAAGGTATTTGTAACTGTTAACTTCTTCTAATTATTCATAATCAATCTTTATTTTCATATTTTGAGCAAATCGATTAAACATTACTTTAGTCTTTTTAACATTTATCTTTAGTCCTACTTTTCTACTTTCATCTGCTAACTCCTGCAACATTTCCTGCAGCTCTGAAGCATTATTTGCAAAAACAACTACATCATCTGCGAAATCTAAATGACTTAAATACTCTCCATTTACTTTCACTCCTTTAGTTTCCCATTTTAATCCACAAAATACTTCTTGCAGCACTGCTGTAAAGAGTTTTGGAGATATGGAGTCACCTTGTCTTACACCTTTCTCAATGTTGATTTTTCCAGTATCATTATGTAATCTAATTGTTGCTGTTGCATTTTTATAAATATTCTTTAAAATATGACAATGTCCTGGATCTATACCTTGATGATCCAAATGCTTTAATCACTGAAGAAATGTGTATAGAATCGAATGCCTTTTCATAATCTACAAATCCAAAACATAATGACAACTCATATTCGTTTGACCTTTCTATGACTTCTCTCAATACCTGGATATGATCTATTGTACTAAAACCACTTTTAAATCCAGCTTGTTCTCTTGGTTGGTGGAAATCCAAAGTTCTCTGTAGACGAGTTGTAATTATCTTGGTAAAAATTTTATATAAAACTGATAAAAGGCTGATAGGTCTGTAATTTCTAATATCTTCTTTATCACCTTTTTTAAATATTAATATTATTACTGCATTCTTCCAATCTTCCGGTACATCTTTCTCATTTAGACATTTGGTATATAACTTTGCTAAAATTGTTTCTATTTCTTCACCTGTTTCTTTTAATATATCAATTATAATTCCATCATTTTCTGGAGCCTTTCCTTTCTTCATACACTTAATTGCATGTCTCACTTCTTCATTTAAAATTCTGGGCAATTCGGATGATGTAATAGATATAGGAGGCACTTGTTCTTTATTACTATATAATTCTTGATAAAAATCTTCTACCAATTTCATGATGTCATCTCTCTTTTTAGTAATAATTCCATCTTTTTTTCTTATTGCAGATATAAATTTCCTGCCAATACCAAAATGTTGTTTAACATTTTTGAGACTTTTATTTTCTTCTACAGCTTTCCTTGCTATTTCACAGTTATACTTTCTTATATCATTTTCAACTCTTTTCCGTACCATTTTACAAAATTGGAGATATTCAATTCTTTTTAATACATCATTTTTGTATATCTTCATATTCCTTCTTTTCTTCATAAATTCTTTAGTCTCAGTAGAATTTTATTAGTCAATTGCTGCTTTTTTCTACCAGCTATGTTTGTTGCAGTTTTTAAAAGTGTATCAGTTATTTTCATATTAATTTCATTCAAATCTGAGTCATGTTCAAAATCTCCTAACACTTGAAATCTATTTGTAAGTTCTAATTTAAATTCATTAGAATGTTTCTGAAGATTAGGAATATCAACTGTAAATATTGTTTTTCTTAATAATTTTTGTCTCTCTAGTTTTACATTAACACATAACTTACACCTTACTAATCGATGATCACTTCCTGTGTTAAATTTATTAAGAACATTACAATCTTGAAATATGTATTTTCTGTTAGTCAAAATATAATCCAATTCTGCTATACCTTCATTTGGATGCTTCCATGTCCATTTCCTTTTAACATTTTTCTCAAAAAATGAATTCATAATATAAAGTTTTTCTTTTTCTGCAAACTCCACAAGTCTATGTCCTCTCTCATTTCTATTACTATAACCAAAATTACCTACAGCAATTTCATCTTTCATTTGTCTACCAATTCTAGCATTAAAGTCTCCCATAACAATTTTAAAATGTTGTTTACTCTGATCAAAAGCCTTTTGTACATCCATATAAAAATCTTCTACTACTTCATCACTATGAGAACTTGTTGGGGCATAAACCTGAATTATCTGCATTTGGTATCTGCTATTAAGTTGTATAACTAATCTTGCCACTCTGTCCGATACACCATCAATCTCCACAATATTGTTCTTCCACTTTTTATTTATAATGAATCCTACTCCACTTGTATTTCCAATATGTGTGCCTTTATAATAAGAGTATATGAACACTTTTTAAATCAATTGTTTCTTCTCCTTTTCTTCTAACTTCACAAAATCCAATAATGTCCCATTTAATATAAGACAGTTCTTCTTCTAATTCTTGCAATCTTCCTTCACTTGAAAGTGATCTGCAGTTGTAAGAACCTAAATAAAAAGTCATCATCAAATGGCAGCCTGGGTCCGCAATCAGGGGATTCTTAGCACCCTCCGCCTTCGGCCACCAACCGCTGCCTTGATTGGTAACTTTACAGCCTCCTGGGAATAAGGGCCATGCTTTATTTTTGTCTGTCATAATTGTATATATGTATTGGAAAAATATTTATCATACAT
>JAQFVV010002657.1:0-20000 GCA_028023455.1 Epiperipatus broadwayi | reverse complement strand
TATAATTTTTTATAAGATTTTTTTAAATTAATTGTGTTTTGTGGAATACAAAGCAGGTAAGGTTGAAAAGAATGGACATGTCTCAAGATATGTGATGAATTTTCCGGGAACAAACTGCATAGTATACAAGTAGGATCAATATTTAGTTTAAATCGATTTATGAGAAATAACTTTATTGGTATTACATCAAGTAGCAGATTATACAGGAATTTTAACCATGAGTGAGGCACATACAAATTTTGAAATTTAGTCAGTGT
This sequence comes from Epiperipatus broadwayi, assembly GCA_028023455.1. Lineage (NCBI taxonomy): Eukaryota > Metazoa > Onychophora > Udeonychophora > Euonychophora > Peripatidae > Epiperipatus > Epiperipatus broadwayi. Next base: position 19,743 of record JAQFVV010002657.1, on the reverse strand, counting down.
TCTTGCAGTAGATAGTGTTAACCAAAGTTGTCTATCTGGATAATTAATTTTTTTTACATCTTTGTATGACAAACCAATTAGAGTATTAATGTTATAATTGTCCAGTAAATCAGCATGCTCAATGGCATGATCAGTGAAAAAGTGGCGATTTGCATATGGAGTAATAGCAAGGAGAAGTAGAGGTGGAGGAGTTGTCCTTAAAAAGGGATTAGTAGTGGTAACGATGTACATCTTAGCTCTAATGTAGGAGGTGAATGATTGAGGAGCTTAATGATTGGTACTTAAGATGTCATTTTATCTTTAATCCAGCATCATAAAAACTCAAGTTTCTATTTATAAATAAAATGCTAAAAATTAAAACTAGAGATCATTCTTTAGCTCCAATGAATATAGTCAATGCCACCTGGAGCCAAAAACATTTATTCACACCACCATAACCACTAAACCATATCAGCAATTGGCTTTTGCAGTAAAATCATCACTACTACCATTAGAAAGATTACTCATAATTACTGTATTTTAGGGAATTTTTCACATCCCAATTTATTGTTATTATATTTTGTTTTTAATGTTTTCTTGGTAATGCTGCAATTACTAAATAATCATGAAAGATAAAATGTGATTTTGATCAAATTTAGGCATATTTAATATTGTTTAATCCTGTATAATGTCACCAAGTACTGCTAATAATTAATAAAATTGCAGATTGCTTTTGAATTGATAATTACTATTTTAATTTCTTTGTATTAATTAATGATTATATTCCATTTGTTTGGTGTTCACACTTATAAGGTAGATATTTATTTTTGACATTTATTTGTTGCTATGTTAGATAATTATGATAGTATGCATTGTTATATTTATTAGTATTTATATCCATGTCATCTCATATGAACCATATCCTTAACATGTGTGAAAGTGTGAGTCATCATCATGGATGATTCACATATGATGCCCATGGACTTTTGAGCAAATCAAGACTTATATTGTTAGGAAGAATTTTTGTGTATTTTTTTAAACAAGGGATTAAACACATCCCCCTCCCCATTTTCTTATAAGTGTTCCCAAATACTGGCACTGGGATTTCTGACGATTTGAAGTCATAGAATGGCCATAGTCTATGTTGCTTGTTTATATATTTTCCTTAGCTTATCCCCATTATACTTCTGTATATATTACATATGACAATATGTTTCAACCCATTAAATCTTAACTATTTAATATTTAGTGACAATGAAATCATCCTTGACAAAATATGAATTGGAAATGTGAACCAAACGATTAAACAAATGATGATAGTAAATAGTAATATTTCTATTAATTAATAAATTATTGTACTAATACATTAGCTACTCAAAGTGATATTAGATATTGTATTTGTGAAACACTTATATACCAAAAGTTTTAATAGTATTAGAGAAAAGTTTTATATTATGATATTAATGAATGAAGTGTAGAGTTACAGTGATATTGATTTATTTTAAACAGATTAAAATAATATTACCAGTCCAACATCTAGGATAAATAAAATTAGGAAGTCCTATAATCTTCTTAATATGATAAAATAAGCAACATATTAATGCTTTAGAGAATATTTGTTATATTACATTGCCTAGTATTAAGTATTGTCAGCTGACCATTCATTAGATAGGAACTTTGGGATTATGAATAAGTTTCATAAACATATGCATGTAAATAAAATATAGTAAATGTATAATGAGCAACAAAATTTAAATTAAAGAGTAAATATGGTAATTTATTATAATTTCGATTAGAACCAATGAGATCTTTCTCTGTTAATATTAGATTTATGATAAAAAATCTTCTTTTATGTACTTTTTTTTATAACATTAATAAAAAATATATGTGTATTTGTGTAAATATTATAAATAAAATTTGTTTTCGAAATGTATCCATAGTCAGTAATCCTATTGCTGAATACTATCCATATTGTTATTACTATTACCATATCCATATGTACTGTTATAGTTAAAACAGGTATCATTACTATATGTTCATGATTTTATTATATGTTTAGCATAACATTAATGATTTTTTCTAAACTCTTATATTGAGAATATATAAAATTATAATATTGATTGAGTAAAATATTGTTGATATTATGCAGAGATGTTATTTAAAACGATATATTAAAAATAAAATATTTGATTTTAAAGAATAATATTTCAATGAGTTGTTCAATGCCATCACTCACTAAAGCTGGCCACTGTTCTGAGAGATCAAATTTGAATTGATTTCAGATAATGTTACATTGCCTTATCGTTATAATATTTATGATCAAAATATTTCAAGATTATCTAATGGTTAAGCAGATTACATTAGTATTGATGATTTTGTTGAATTATTATAAAAATTCGATTTTATCGTTGTTACAACTAGTAAAAGAGACAAATATATATTTTTTGTAATTCCATTTCTGTAGTCTAATTTATTTTATGTTTGGAGAATCGTGAAATCCCACTTGCTAATATACATTATAAATATATTAGATTCTAAAATCATGAACTTTGAGAAAATAAATTATTGATTAATAATTTCAAACTTTGATTTCATTTGTCAGATTTATTTCTTAAGTCATTTGGTATACATTACCTTGGTCTCTTATGGTATTATTATAAATTAACGTAAATCTCAAAGATTTAAACCTTCTTATTTACTTAAATTTAGAAGCATTACTTTATTTTAATAGTATCAAATTAATATTTTAGGTTTCCATTCATCATCACCAACATTAACATCATAATTTTTCCATATTTATTTTCTTTAAACTTCATCATCATCTCATTTCATTACCCAAGCACAGTTTATTCACCCTTCATTGATTTCCGTTTCATTATTAAATTATCTATTCTATATCTTAACATATTTCCTTTTTCTTTTCCTCATTCTTAGGTTTTTCATCATTCATTTAAATTAATTAATTATTATTTCCTCTTCATTACGTTATTCAATCCTCTAACTCTTTAATCATTTGTCATTCATTTTATACAGCTAATTTCAAGATCATTCACTAAACAGATATTATTCTGATTATTAATCACTTAATGTAAATGCAAATAAAACAGATGTTTTTTAACATTATTATCATTGAGATATTAAACGATAGTATAATTAAATTGCTTTATATAATGTCAGGTTGTAAGGGACTTTAAGTTAATGTACTGTAAGATCTGTAGTATATTGTAACTTACTCCTATTCATAATCTACTCATCTATTCATGCTATATTTATACTCTACTTATTTAGTATGCTCTATACTCATGCTATCCAAGTCAGATCTGTTTTTTTTTGTTGTGTTTGCTTTATTGTTTTGTTTTATGCATAATATATTCTAACGAGAAGATAGGATTGTAATATATATAAATGTATCTATGCATATGAACATCAACCATTATCAATCCACTGCAGGATGAAGGTCTCTCCAAGTTCAATCCATATATTTCTATCTTTAGCTCCTTTTAACCACATCACCCCTGCAAACTTTCTTATTTCATCCATCCATCTCACTTGTGGTCGCTTTCTGGGTCTTTTGCAATCTCTTGGAATCCAGTTTAAAATTTTAATTTTCCATCTATTATTATCTCTTCTAACAATATGTCCAGCCCATCTCCACTTCAGTCATTTAAGTTTTTCAATGAGGTTAGTAACACCTGTTTGTTGTCTTGCCCATACATGGCATTTTCGATACCTTCTTATTACTTCCAATAAGCACCTCTCCATACTTATTTGAGTTGTCTGAAGTCTCTGCATTGCACTTCTATTAAGTGTCCAAGTCTCAGATCCATAAGTAAGAACTGGCAAAAACATTTATTAAAAACCTTCCTTTTCAAACACATAGTCATATTTCCTTTTAGTATCAAGGTATTTCTACCAAAAGCACTCTAACTAAGTCTGATTCTATGATTAATTTAATCCATTATATTTCCATCTGTATTAATAATCTGACCAAGGTATTTGTAACTGTTAACTTCTTCTAACTCATCATAATCAAACTTTATTTTCATATTTTAAGAAAATATATTAAACATTACTTTAGTCTTTTTAACATTTATCTTCATCTGATAACTCCTGCAACATTTCCTGTAACTCTAAAGCATTATTTTCAAAAACAACTACATCATCTGGAAAATCTAAATGACATAAATAATCTCTATTTAATTTCACTTGTTTAGCTTTCCATTTTAATCCACAAAATACTTCTTGCAGCACTGCTGTAAAAGTTTTGGAGATATGGAGTCACCCTTATCTTACACTCTTTTCAATGTTGATTTTCCGACTATCATTATTTAATCTCATTGTTGCTGTTGCATTTTTATGAATATTCTTTTAAATATGACAATGTCCTGGGTCTACATCTTGATGATCCAATGTTTTAATCACTGAAGAAATGTTTATAAAATCCAATGCCTTTTCATAGTCTACAAATCCTAAGCAAAATTGCAATTCATATTAATTTGTTTTTTCTATATTTTCTCTCAATACGTGGATATCATGTACTGTACTAAAATCAATTTTAAATCCAGCTTGTTCTCTTAGTTGGTGGAAATCCAGTGTTTTCTGCAAACGAATTGTAATTATCTTAGTAACAATTTTGTATAAAACTGATAAAAGACTGATAGGTTTGTAATTTCTATTATTTTCTTTATCATTTTTTTGTAAATATTAATACTGTATTCTTCCAATAAGCTGGTAAATCTTTATCTTTTAGACATTTGGTATGTTATTTTGCTATGTTTTTCTATTTCTTCACCTGCTTATTTTAATATATCAATTATAATTCCATCATTACCTGGAGCCTTCTCTTTCTTGTTAAATTTAATTGCATGTCTCAATTCCTCATTCAAAATTCTGGGCAATTCGGAAGATATAATAGTTATAGAAGGCACTTGTTCTTTATTACTATATAATTTTTGATAGAAGTCCTCTACACATTACATGAGGTATGTATATAGAGTCAGATACATATATATATATATATATATATATATATATATATATATATATATATATATATATATATATATATATATATATATATATAAAAACAAAAACTTTTGTACTTGTTAATGTGTAAAAAACTTAATTGAACTATAATTTATCTCACCGATATTTTTTTCTAGTGCAATATCACTGATCACAATGGATATTATATATATATTGTGTTTATTATTTTATATGTGTATAAGTTCATACAATAAAAAACCAATACAAGGGAGGAATGTTCTTTTATTGTGCAGAAATGAATTATACAATATAGGGCATTCACTTATTGTGTGGTAATGTATTATAGATTACATTCCTTTTTTTTGTAATAACTTTATTTTAATTATTCTTTTATTTTTTTCATATTTATAAGAAAGATTAATTAAATAAGCTTTTTTATATTTAATAAAGAACTGGTGTTCAAGGTTTTACTCACCTCACTCCATAGATAATATGAATGATGTGTGTATTTATTAAAGATAGACTATTCACTTTCAGAAGTAAAGTAATAAAGCTAGCATTTGAAATAACCTGTAAGAGAGTTTTGGGTGCATGTTTACATCAGGAACTTGTAGGACATCTTTCTGTGAAAAGTGTTGCTTAAAGTTTTTAGGTTTTTCAAATGCTATTCATTGACCAAGCTTTCCCAACCTGACTGAGATCATTACCCAAAACGTGGGGTAAGAAATATAACTGATAGCTGCCGTCATGTTTAATTTTGCTTAACAACTACAATTGATAAAATTAGCTATTTCATCCTGATTTATCTTTTAGAAGAGTTACAAGATTCAAACTGAGTAGTGATGCCTAGGATAATTTCCATTATGTCATGTAACAACATAGTAGTGTGTGCGCATTTAAATATAAAGTTGACAGGAAAAGTTAAAATAAACATAGTTAAAAAAAGTTGTAGATAATTTCTATATTTCAATGACATAACTGTTAAATTTTTTAATAATTTTGAATTTAAAAAAAAAAATTATAAAGTGAACATTTCTCGATTTCGCAAGACCCTTATTGTAGTAAAAAAGCAAATAGTCAATTAATGTCCCATCAACAATAAAGTAAATAATTTCAAAATATAATCTCTAAGTCTATTGTCAGTATAAACTGTCAAACGGAATATACTGACAAAATTAAATATTGATGCTGAAGTTTTTGCTAACAACAAAAGAGGTTGGATAAAAAGTTTAAAACATAAAAAAAACGTTTGTGCCATTAGAGTTTAAATATAAATACTGAGTTTATTACAGTACTCTTTCTGAATCAGATACTTAGAAACTAAAACTCTGGAAAAAATATTCAGAAAAAAATGTGCAAAATGAAATTGACATTATTAGTAAAAATAATCCATTATAGAATATTAAAGAAAGAAAAAAAAAAAGAAAATGTACTAAAGTAAAAACTCTGAATTAATACAATCATCACAAAAAAATGATTATGAATATATTGACCCTGAATCTTGAGAAGAAGTTGAAGAAAAGTCTGTGAACATGATAAGAAAAAAGGTAAAGTATAATGAAGTGCATTTAAAAATTAACCCAAAACCCAATCAAATATTATTACAACCCAATCTTATGAAACATTTATTTTCACTAAATATCCTGAAGTTTCTTTATGTTCTCTTAAATTATTAATAATGATCAACCAACAATATTATATTTTTTAAACAAAAACAATCCTTATCCTCCAGAAATACTAGAGATTGAAAAATTATGCATTAGTTAGCCTGACACTATGTCTAATTGAAAAATAGCTTAAACACCAGATTCAATTGACCCAATTACTGAGAGAGTAATAAATAAATCAGTTACTCAAGAAACAATTTACCTTTTCTTTAACCTTGAAGTGGACTTTAAAAAAAGAATTATGAAATAATTTTACACATTAATACTTCTACAAGCTATTTGAATTTATTATATTTCGAATCCAATCAATATAGCGAGAAATTTGTACATAAAATGAAGGAACACTTGAATACATGCATAAACCTGATCCATGTGATACAATACCCATAGCAATCCAACGATTATTGATATTAATCACTAGAGGACTTCCAGAATCACCCTAAATAAAAGATTATAAATATACATAAGACATATATAAGTATGAATTTAAATAACATTACCACACATCAATCACATAAAATGCAATAGCAAATCATCCTCAAAATTCCCTCCATTTCTCCATATATGGAGTAAATATTAATTTTCACATAACTCATTATGAACAAACAGTTGTTAAAAAAGATTCACAAGATCTTTTTCTTTAATTTGAAACACTTTTTAGTTTAACATTTTATGGTTTCATTTTTTTAAATCCATCTACCTTTAATATTGAATGTTCTGTTGACTTAAAAAGTACAATTGTATGAATTTAGTTGTTATTTCTTTTAACAACATATATTTTTGACTGTGTTTCTATAATGATTTTTCTCTGTTCTAAAAGAGAAATAATTAGAATGTGTCTATTATTTAAGTAAATTAAGTAAATATTTATAAAACCTCCAACATAAGTAACTAATATTGGATTTTTCCTATTGAAAACTAATGACATTATGACCAAATATAATGTGTATTAGTAATGTTTAAATGCTAATTGACTTTTAAATGCTAATATTGATATATTTCTAACTTTAGCTAACTTAATGTAGAAGAGATCTGGGAAATGTAATAAGTCCTTATTGCATAACCTTTACATTCCACATATTATACTGGCCATCTGTATTTACACAACCAACACGATTTGATTACTTTCATTTTTCCTGATTATATCAATGCAGGAACTTATATTTATTTTAAACGTAAATAGCAGATCTGGAGAAGAATGTGGAAGAAATTGAAACTGTCTGTAATGGGTTCCACAAAAGCAGTGTAAAAATCATAAATAACATAGATGATATTAATATTACATTCAATACATCATGGATATAATGTATTATAAATACAATTTTTTTCAAAACAAAAAGATAAACAATCGTTTTTTTCTAGCTTCCCTTTCTTTGTATAAGCAATTAACATAAAAAACATTACTGTTGAGGCTTATTTTCACTACAAAACATTATAATTTATCAATCCTTAATGCAATACAGTGCAATGGATCCTGTACTTCTACATATGTTTCAAGTTTATATATTAGGTAAATTCTATTGTCATCATTATTAATCTCATTCAGGATGACAGTATTTTCAGGTTTACTCTAGTTGGGTCTATCCATTTTATCTTTTATCTCACAATTGTTTTTTTCTATGCTCTTTAATAATGTCTTAGAATCCAATTTATTATTTTATGTCAGATTCATTTTAGTTTTTAATTGTTTCAATATTTTTATAGATATATGTATGTTCTTTAGCCATGCAATTCTCATTTGTTTCTTTATAATTTATTTTGAGATCTGAACTTTTTGAAACCATAAGTAAGAAATGGTAAGGCAATGATTTTAAAATCTTCCATTTTTAAAAGCATATTTATAATTATTTTATTATAAGGTTACTACTTGTAACAAAAGCATATCATTTGAATTTAATTCTATTATTAATTCCACATTTTTAACTGTATTAATAATAAGATGTAAAGATTTGTAATTGTTTAACTTTTAATTTGTTAGAAAAACTTTATTTTTTATACTTTTTAATTTATATTTTGTCTGTCTATATATTTAAAAAATGTTAAAACTAAATTTTAAACACTGTTTAATTTCTTATTTGGTTAGAACTTTTTAATTTTATGAATTTTTGATGACTACATATTTTTTTAGAATTTGCAAACAATTTTAGCAAAAACATATTTTAGAAAAAAATAAATTTTTATCTTTTATAATTTATTATGGCCATATATAATTCTTCTATTTAGCAGTAAAAACATTGTATTTAAATTGTTTTCATTTTTAATTTCTAAAATTATAAAAACCTCAAAAATAAAAAAATAAAATTTTAAAACATACTTTTATTTCTGTGCATGCATGAAAAAGCAAAACTTCGAATACATTAAATATAGTAATCTTCAGTTTTCTTCACATAATTTCATGGAATGTTTTTGTGCAGAATTTGTAACATCATTGATCTATTTCTCAGATCTCTTTTGACAGTTACTCATTTTATTGTATTTTTGTCATTTGAATATTATTTGGAATTGATCAGATGAATAGCATGGCATTAATACAATTTTAATATGACAACTCAAAACATTTATTCATGACAATTGAAAATAAAAATATTTTTTACTTTTTAGTGCACTGATCAGAAAAAAAAATATTTCCTTAAATCTTTTAATGTTTTTTGTTAAAAAAAAACTACTGAATATGAGATGTTATAACATTTTGGGCTATTTATATTATCTAACATCAAATGTTGAATGTCTAGCAAATTTTGAACTTTATTTAAACATTTTAAATAGAAACAACTATTAGTAATAAGTCAAATATGGACAACACAGGTTAGTAGAATAAAGAATGTTCCAGGTCATATTATTCACCACCCTTGTTCAGGTCTTTTTGGCCTTATCAGTGACAAATGCTAGTGTAGGTATTATACTTAAAATGTTCACATTTTCAAATATATATATATATATAATTTTAATACAATCCTCTAATGGAGTTATCAGTTAGTAGAAATTTTATATAATTAGTGATGAGGGGTCATTCAAATCCCTTTGATTCATCCATTTTTTTAATACTTTTGACCCACATACTAGTACTATTACTGCTTAAGCTAGCTGCATGTGAAGAAAAGTGGAGAATGTTATGAGATGAAATGTTATATAACATATTGGCCCATTTTGTCAATTTGAGTGTCATTACTAATAGTTTGTATTTAAAATGCTTACATAAAGTGTACCATTTTCTACCATACAGCATTTAATGATAAGTGGTATAACATTGAAAACACAAGCCTTCTGGCAGTAATCAGATATATTAATCTTTTAGCATTTACTTTTAAGCTTATTATCTTAATTTTTTTATTACTTTTCATCATTTTTTATAAACAGAAATTTTATTTTTAAATACAACTTCATGAACAAAATTTTAGTACCTTTAATGCTAAAAGTAAGTTTATTAAGCAAGCCTTAGTTCTAAGAGTGTTTTAATTTTTATTATAGTGCATCATTACATCAAAATTAATAAACTCAATAATGGGGAAAGCACTGATTTATTTAACTCATTCTTACATTTACCATGTGATTTCATTTATTTATGAAAATAACATACTCTTAAAGTGTATTAATGCGTTTTAATTAATAGAAAGTGATGTTTAATGTGAAATATAAATCATGCACCAAATGATTTAGTATGATTCGTTTAAAATTTAAAAAATCTTGAACCCCAAATTTTAAAATTATTTCAGTTTGATTTTTCATTTATAATATAAATTCAAGATTATTTGAAAATATATTTCCCAATTTTTTAAAGATTTTCGAATGTATTCAACTATTAATAATATTACATTTACTTTGAAGTAATTTCATGCTTCAAATGCAACTAATCTTTCATTTTCAGACAATTATAGTCTAACATGTGAAAATAATCACATTATAATCAAATAGAAATGATATTATTTAAATCTGGAGTATATTTACAATATTTAAATAAAGTCTTACTTTTTAAAAACAAAATATTCAATTAAAACTGCACTTTGGCATAATTGATATGGTCCAATTTATAATTATAATAAAATGCTACCATAACATATTTTCAGTCAAAAATGTAATTACTCTAATAAAGAGTCATTTTCCAACATTTTCCAGAGTTACTAAGAGATTATCCTTACAAGCATTAATATATGTGCAGTGCAAATTATGTCATTATTAATAATATGTGAGATATATATATAACTTTATTATGTGAACAATGATAATTAAATTGGATTATTCATAGTTTTTAATTGTTTTAAGCCAATATTATTTCCTCAGATTATGCAGATTGATCTCTTTATTCTAACAGCAAGTGATCAAGATTATTATATTTTACACCATTCTATATATCAAATCATTTTAACATATATATTTTTTAATGCTACATATAAGGAAATTTTAATGTCTGATAATAAAAAACTCACTTGCAACAGCCTGTATTGATTGGCTAGTGTTGAATTGATTTGATTAATAACAACTGGAATTGAAAATATTTTGATTATTGATTCATAAAACAATCTCCAGATGTTACTATATGTAGAGAAATATATTCCTAAAGCAGGTCAGTTTCCTTGTGATCAAATTATTCAATGCATTTGTGAGTTCATTTTTGGAAACAAAAATTGTATGTTTTTGTTGTTTATTTATATATTTTATATTACTTTTGCAAAATATCTGTAAAATATTTATATTTTATAAAAACCTAGGAATTTGAGTCTCAGTTTATATAAAAATCTTTTAAAATAAATACAAGTAAAACAAATTTAATCAACATACATCATTAAATTGTGCTTTTGCTGAAAAAAAGCAGTCTGAATAATTAACATTGCTATTATTCTTTTCAATCTTAAAAATAATTAACAGTGAAATTTTAAATTTTATAAAGTATTTTTACTGACTTGTGCATCCTTGACAAAAAATTATTTATATATTAAAAATAGTGTTCAAATTAATTTTAATTTATTTCAAATAAGTTTTTATCTGCAATTGGAAAATAATAGAAGCCATTATTCTGATTTCTACTTTAGTTATATATATATATATATATATATATATATATATATATATATATATATATATATATATATATATATATATTCACAAGTTAATTTATTACATGCTCACTATTTCTTATGCTAGCACATTACTGTTATTAAAACTGGCAAAACTCTCCATACAATAATGCCAACCATCAGTGGAACCCAGAAGGTGTGTGCATAAATCCCTGTCTAGTGCCTACTCATCCAATATCCCCAGGCTATTTTCTGGCTTAAGTCCTTCATCACTGAAGAGCTTTGGATCTGAGAGCACTGCACCTAGATCTTAGGATATAATAAACCCTGCAGAAGCCATTTTTTCACTCTACTTAACTACAAAACTATGAGAATAAAATTGAAAACACAATAATATTTTCATTTTAAGCTCAATAGCTTAAATCGTCATATGAATCTGAACCCAGTTAAATAACCATACATTTTGGTGTCTTTGGCTTTTTAACAACCATAGCTACCACTATCATATTAAGCAGCATCGGTGTTGAACCACTAAACATCACATAATCACTATTTATTATGATAGCACATTACTGTTATTAAAACAGGAAAAACTTTCCTAACAGCAGTGCCACTCGGTGCCAGCCAGAGTATGTCTGGGGATATTGGATGAGTAGGTGCTAGATAGACATTTTATGCAGAAGCCTTTTGGGGTCCATTGATTACTCTGGTTGGCACTGAGTGGCACTACTGTATGGGGAGTTTTGCCTGCTTTACTAAAGTTAATATATTATTTTTAAGAATAGTTTTTATTTTTACCCTTGTGAAAATTTTTTAATTAAAATTAAAAGTTTGAAATGTAATTAAAGTTTTTTTTAAAAAACCACCAAAAAATTAATATCATAGAGAGATTAATTAACATTGTCTATTGGTTTGTATGTAATTTTCACTGAAAAATTTTTCGATGTTAGCCTTTCTTTATTTCAATGAATCTCTAGAATTTTACATTTCTTAAAGCAAATGACAAATCAAATATATTCTATGTTTAATCTCCGTTTATTAGGACTGTTTATAAAAGAAATATCTTTTAATTTTTTTATTATTTCTAAGAGTCAGAAAAGCTAAATAAGAAAAGCTTTAGTATAAATGAATCTTAAAACATGCTCTAAGTACTTTTACTATGTTACTTGTGATATTTATTGCTGTGAAAATGATCTAGTTTTAAGATGTGTTACACTTAATATTTTACTTATTTAGTGTTCATAGTACATTAAATTATTACAATTCTTTAAGAAAAGTTTATCAACTTATATATATATATATATATATATATATATATATATATATATAATATATATATATATATATATATATATATATATATATATATATATTGTGACCTTCTGGTTTGGCACCAGAAATAATATTTGTGACTGTATGGTATTATATCAGTAACATCTGATATTATCTTCTTAAAAAAAGAAATAACAAAATTTTAAAATTTTATTATTTATGATTGAAAACTATAATTAAAAGTACTTATATGTGTAATTTAAAATTTATTAGTTGTTTAGTCGCTTACTTTAGGGTATAATTAATGATAGGATAGATGGTGTCTTGTCATAAACATAGTCAGTTCAATTTGAGTTGATGCTAAATAGTTTTATTTATTCACCACTAAATATTTAGACTTGTTTGAGTGATTCTGTAGTTCATTTGCTTTACATATTTTAATTTATAGTATAAATTAGTGAAACATATTTTACTCATCATCATTAAAATAGTCATTTAGTCATCTCAGTTTAGTGTCTAGTGCATTGGTTGTAAATAATCATGTATGTCAATATCATTATTTAACTTCATTTTTCATTCATATGCTTCATTAAATCATTAAATATCACATCTCATATTCAAATATTTAATTTCATAAATAATAGTGTTGAAAACCAGCTTAACTACATTTTACTTCAATTAATTGAGCATTGGATTAATGAATTATTAAACAATAATTATATTAGAAAATATTTTATTTATTAAAGTAATTGCTATTAGTTTTTATTTTGTTGTTTTTAAAGTACAGAATATTTAATTCTTAGTTCAATTTAATATTTAATATTTTTTTTTATTTATTTCAAAACAGAATTTTCTTCCCCCACTTTTTTTAAGACAACATTTGTTGCATAAATTAAGTCTTGGTCTCTGTCTGGTGATCTTTGACCTTTCAGCTATCTCAAATTATTGGAAGAGAAAGGGGTGAGGTAGTCTTTTAAAAATCTATAAAAAGGGATACTGATAATTCTAGGGGACTTCAAAAACTTCAATAAACTTCAAGGGACTCCAATAACTAACTAAACCTATAAACTTCTAAAAGATCTTCCACAATACTGTTTTATTTTTAAATTCATTTAGTAACAAAGTTTGATAGTATAATTTTTTTCTTCCAAAGTTCAAGCTGAAAGAGTAAAGTATATTATTGGCTTACAGAGATGAGTACTTAAACCACCCTAAGAGATATGTCAATCTTATTTTTGGCTGACTATTTAGATTCTCCAACCATTATCTAAATGTCTGTAAGTGTCTATACTATATTATTTAAGTTTAAATTGTCACTATTTAAAAAAGAATGGGAATGTATAATAGTAATGTTAACTTGCTTAATTTAAACTTTAAACCTAATGGGAAAGAAGAATGTTTGTTTATTTTTCAAAATTATTTTTCTTAAGTTTTATTTACAGTATTAATGGAATAATTGCAGCATGCATATACTTTGACTATGTTGGGAGGATATGTGAACTGTTATTAAATATATTAGAACTTTTTATAAAAAAAATTTATGCTAGTTCAGAAGGAAGATTTAAAATGATGCATTTAAATCATTTAATTTTATTGTCATTATTATTAGAACATTTTTGTAATTATTTCTATTTTTACCTATTTAAAAATACAAGATTAAATGTGCAATGAGAATGTACTGTTAATATTTACTTGTTTTTTCAAACTGATAAGAGGAACAAATTTAGCATATAGATAAATTATGTGACTTTGCTTTATTAAATGCACTTCTCACTCATTGTGAAACTTTTCTGTCTATAATATTGCTAACAAACTTATACAAATGAATATTACTAGTTAAATAATTACACATTTTCTGAATGGCTTTAAAAATGTGAAATAATATGTTTGAATATCTCCTAGAAATGAAATATGAACTTCTATTTTATTTGCATTGTAAAATTGTCTATTGCTTAATCAACAAAATTCCTCATATATAATGTCAACAGCAATTCATTAGCAAACAGTTGAGAACATTGAATTTGCTTTTATGAATTAAAAATAATATTGTTTTGTTTTTCTTCAGGACCATGTTGTTTTTGTCAATATTTATCCTTGTGTGTTTATTATCATTATTATTCATTTTGGAGACATGACCATGGGATGTCATGTATAAACTATAATAAACTTACGTTTTCAACCCAGAAGATGAGAACAAAAGACTTTATTTATTTATTATTTACTTGTATTTAGTATTGTACCGGTATAGTTTAAGGATTGTTTTATTATTTTATGTATTATGATTAGTCTACCAGAACATCTCATAAATGTACAATATTGGGAAAAATATTGTGCAAGGTGATTTTTTTTATTAGTTTAATGTTTTGCCATGTGTTAATTTATAATATACATGTATGGTAAGAGACAGAGACATCCATGAAATGCTAATAGGGGTGATAGTTTTTCTTTAAAAGAAGCTCATTATGCAGGTTTTATATTATATCTATGCATTTTCAATAGATTTAAAAAATATTTAATCTGAAATATAAAGTTTTATTATGAGTCTAAGAAAATTTTTGCTTTAGATGTGTACTTTTGGAAATGCCCTATATAAAAAATTATTTTGTCTTGCTTGTCAATAAAAATTATTGCTTTGTTTCCAACTGTTATTAGTATGTTACCAAGTCTTAATAGTAGATGATCAGATACAAAATATTCTTTATTGCATTTACAATTAGTAAATTGACATTTTGACAATAGTTATTTGCTACTGGGATTTGAATGGTCTGTGTATTATTATGTTAGTATATGTGTGTCCATTATTAATTTTTAGTTATAATCATATGTTAATTCCAAGTACAAATGATATATAATCAATCAGTTTCAGAGGAAGAGGATGGTCAATTGTTTGGAAGGATTAGAGATTTATTAAGATGAATTATTGTTTTTTATTATGCTTGAATCAAAAAGTATTTTGTGGCTATATGTAGGAAAGTTAGCAATGTTTTCTAATATTTATGGGATTGAGAAATCTCTTTCCTTTCATTAACAGAATATTTAACATAGGTAGATTACTTAGAGTGATATATGGGATCGAGTAATCCTTTTTTTTTCTGTGTATTGAAGTATTTTTGATAGGAATACATTAAATCCTCCAGTTTTTATGTTGGTATTACGAAGTTAAGTATATTATCTCCTTCTTCATTTGGTGAAGAGAATTATTCACACCAGTTTACTTGGTCTCAGAAGTAGAATTGGGAGATATTGTGTTGATATTTATCTGAATTGAATTGTAAATTTTTTTTAGCCCCATGTGTATTGAATGTTTTTCCAGCTTATACTATAGCCAAATGCCAGATAATTTACTGAAGAAAAGAAGAACAAAGGTAGAATAGATTTTCTTACAAAACATCTGTATTTAAGTTAGTGATTTAAGCTTGATTGACCATTGCCTTCATCCATATTATGATTATATTATAAATTCATAAGCAAACTGATTAGATTGATTAGAATTAAATATTTATTCTTTGGCACACAGCATAATACAGACTCATGCATAAAGTGTTAATTTGAAAGAGATTGTAAAATCCATCAGTAATGTACAACTTTAATTATCATTTTAAAACATTTTGTAGTAATAATTTAGGTTTCATATCATTAATTTTAATCGTTCAATCATCATTTAATTAAGTAAGTAAGCAAAGATAAAACATAGTTAATGAATAGAATTATTTATTTCTATTTTAGCAAAATAAAACATAGTTATTTAATAGAACACTTTATTTCAATGTTGCAAAGGCAAAATATATTCAATCAATGGAATTATTTATTTCATTTTGCAAGATATAATTTTATTAGAATATATTTAATTACTGGAATTATTTAGTTCATTTTTGCTAGATATAATTTGATAAGAATATCTTTAATTAATAGAGCTATTTATTTCACAATATCAAATCATAGTTTGATATTATTCTTAGGTTTCAAACCCCTCTACTTTAGTTATAGTTATTTTGCATTTGAAGTAAAATGCAAAATTTTAATTTTATATCATAGTGTAGTTAAAATATTTAACCCCTGATTTGTCATAGATTTATTAATTTGATTGATATATGAGTGTTATCAAACAAAATGTTGATCATAATTAAATTTTATAGTTAATTATTAGAAATGTAAGATTATATTTTTTTAGTTGTATAGGTTTATCAAAAGTAGCTGATAACTAAAACCAGTTGTTTACAGTATATGTGAATTTTATATTGGTTCAGTAAATATGTGGATTTTAAATTGGTTCATTATTTAATGAGAATACAAGATATTTCACATATGTATCAGTATATTTTGATAGATGTAATTTATTAGATTTGAAATTTAAGAGATCATATTGTGTTATTTATTTTTATGAAAATTGTAAAAAGTGGTGATAAATGCATTGAGAAACAAATTAAATATTTGATTAACTATTTTTCTTATTTTGTTAATTAATAAATATTTTATTATTTAAAATTGTACTTAGAATTCTTCTTTGACATTCATTCATGATTGATATTTCCACAAATGATCACACATTTATTCTATTTAATGTGATATAATTGTATTTTCATTTAATTATGATAAACCTTCAGATATGATTATATTGATTTCCTTGATTCAAACACTGTATGAGAAGCCAATTGTCTACTGATTGTTTTAAAAAGGTTTTGGTTATTTAGTAATTGTTTTGATGATAAATTAAAATCAAAATGTGCCCGATTTCTTTCATTATCTAACTGCCATTATTCAGTTAGGATATTGCTTAGTTTATATTAGTATTTTTGGTAGAACACCATCTGTTGACATAAATACAAGCATTAGCAAGTTTTAACTTGTTTTTTGTTTTTCATAAATGTACCTTGAGGTCTTTCTAGAAATAATATATATATATATATATTGCAGAGGCTTCTACTATATGGTGATGCTGATCTGATATCAGACCCATATTGCAATCTGGCTTGCTATGCTGAGTTTGAAGACATTATATGTCTAAAAGATTCACGCTTGCAAGCTAAATAGAAACTGTTTCATAAAGGATCAGAGTTTGTCTTTAGATCTAGTTTCTTATTCCTATCTTTCACTGATAATAGAAAATAGCTTGAGATCATGATCTGAAAGTGGAATTAAAGTTAGAGATAGTGAATGCTTGCTCTGACGTTTATGTAAACATACACTTGACGGTGTTTTTGGTAGAATGCCATCTGTTGACATAAATACAAGCATTAGCAAGTTTTTGTTTTTTGTTTTTCATAAATGTACCTTTGACGTCTTTCTAGCAATGATATATATTGCAGAGGCTTCTACTACGTGATGATGCTGAACTGATATCAGACACATATTGCTATCTGGCTTGCTATGCTGAGTTTGAAGACATTACGTGTCTAAAAGATTCACGCTTGCAAGCTGAATAGAAACTGTTTCATAAATGCTCAGAGTTTGTGTTTAGATTTAGTTTTTTATTCCTGTCTTTCACTGATGATAGAAAATAGCTTGAAAACATGATCTGAAAGTGGAATTCAAGTTAGAGATAGTGAATGCTTGCTCTGACATTTATGTAAACATACGCATGATGGTGTTTTTGGTAGAATGCCATCTGTTGACATATATATATATATATATATATATATATATATATATATATATATATATATATATATATATAAACAAAACATCTTTCTTAAGTAATTATAGGTATGTGAAAATATGTTTTATTGGTGATAAATCATAAATAACTAAATGTCTTAAATGTCTATAATCAAAAGGTGTTTTAATAAGGTAAATCATAAATGATTATGTTTATATGCATCTGAATTAAAATAAAAATAATACTGAATACTTATAATTAAGTAAATTGTAAATGCTGATAAATAAAAAAGGTTATATCTGAATGGATTATTAATGTTTGTCTATCATATACTTCTATACCTGAATAAATACTAAAGTCTTGCATATTATATACATCTCTATCTAAATAAATTATAACTATTTATCTTGGTGACATACAAATATATTTATATCTGAAAGAATTACAAGTACTGTGACATAATATACTTCCATATCTGAATGAATTGTAACTATTTATATTGTTGATATAGAAATAAGTTATACCTGGAAGAATTAGAAATGTTGAGCTACTATATATGGCTATAACTAACTAAATTATAAATGCAGATAAATAAATTATGACCATATCCAAATGGATTATAAGTGTTTATATACCATACATGTCTGTACTTGAATAAATTGCAAATGCTCACATATAAAATGTGTTTATATCTGGATGAATTATAAATGCTGGTATACCAAATCTGTTCATATGTGGAATAATTACAAATGCTGAAATGTAATATACCTTTATATCTGAATGAATTATAACTATTTATATTGTTGATATACAAATATGTTTATATATGAAAGAATTAAAAATGCTGAGATACTATATACAGACAGTTATAACAAAATAAATTATAAATGCTCATAAATAATATTTGTTCTATATCCAAATAAACTATAACTGTTTATATACCAAACACATCTGTACTTGAATAAATTGCAAATGCTCACATATAAAATGTGCTTGTTTCTGGATAAATTATAAATGCTGGTATAACAAATTCTTTTATAGGTAGAATAATTACAAATACTGAGACATAAAATACATTCATACCTGAATGGATTGTAACTCTTTATATGGTTGATATACAAGTAAATTTACACCTGAAGGGAATTAGAAATGTGATCTATTATATATATATATATATATATATATATATATATATATATATATATATATATATATATATATATATATATAC
>JAQFVV010002656.1:0-21324 GCA_028023455.1 Epiperipatus broadwayi | reverse complement strand
AGAGGACGGCTCTGAGGAAGGTACTTGATATTGTACTGAAACGTCAGCATTTAGCTTTTTCACTACATGGAATATCCCTCAAATAGTAATAATAATATGATATATATATATATATATATATATATATATATATATATATATATATATATATATATATATATATATATATATATCACACCATCTAAGTGAAAGTCTGTCCATTTTCACCCATCATAGCTTCCAGTTATTTATTTTTGATCCTAGGATGTAGAGATGATTTTCCTTAAAATAGAAAAAAATGAGCCTGAGTGGTAAGTAATGCAGATTCAAAATTCAATTTATTTTGCATTTATCTTCCAATATTTTCTTTAAGTATATAAATATCCAAGCTTTCAAAAACAATAGATACTTAGTCAATGCAAAATTACGCATCACTGGCTTTAAATTTTCCTTTTCATTGACAATAATGTATAAAGAGAATTCCTTCAATGACACAATTTAGTTGTATCCAAGTGAAGAACAAATGCTAGCCTTTTTTTGACTTATGAAAGTGAAGTTTAAGTTGCTTAATATCACACATAAGTTGAGTTAATCAATCTTGTAAAATTCCTTCATCTTAGATATGATATCCATAGACACACAATGGGGTTTACATCCATCACAAATAAATAATTGAAATTCTGGATCTTTAACCACAGAATATCTCTATGTAGCTGACCTGAAATACAACACAGTTTTATGGGTTTTCTTTTACATTTTTGCTGTTTCCTCTGGAATTTCATCAGCAAGCTGCTTTCACTTGAATGGGCAGATAAGTAAAATATTTAATCTTTCATCACTTAATCAATAAAATTTAATAACTTTTTAAAGACAGACCTAAATGTAACCATTCTGTGCAATGGCAGAATTACAAAAAAACTCAAATTACAGCATCTCTGTTCTATTAATAAAATACTCTTGATGACAATACTATTGTCACAATGCCTGTAAATCTCACTCAATGACTAGTAAGTGAAATGGAGATATTTTTAAATGGATACACTGAAAATGAAA
This sequence comes from Epiperipatus broadwayi, assembly GCA_028023455.1. NCBI lineage: Eukaryota > Metazoa > Onychophora > Udeonychophora > Euonychophora > Peripatidae > Epiperipatus > Epiperipatus broadwayi. The sequence continues at coordinate 20,292 of JAQFVV010002656.1, read as the reverse complement.
TCCTGTTTTACAAGTTCAATATTATTTTTGATTTTAAACCAAAATAAAAAAAAATATTATGATTTTAATCCATTCTGATAAATACAAATATCTTTACATATGTTTTTAATAATAATTGTTATAACTAATTTATGAACAAACATGTATGAAACATAAAACATTTAATTTTGTAATATGTGTTGCTATGATGATTGTAATGATAGAAATTTAAATATGTAATAATGGATAAAATATTGATTTTATTCAAGTGATCTTATTTTTTTGATTCACTTAACTATTTCCTAAATCTATTTACTTATTCACCTGTTTATATATTTTTTTTGAGATTTATCACAACAGATTTAGGATTTACTGCTAGAATTAGCAATAAACAATATTGTTTTAAAATATTAGGTTGCCATTGTTATCTAGTTAACTTTTTATTTCAAGACCTCCACCATCCATGGATCAAGTGAAATGAAAACTAAACAAGATTAACAAACTTCTTATTTTTTTAAACACTGTGACATATACCATTAATCTGGTTACTTACAATATATATTGTACTGCTAATCAACAGTGTTACATGTTTTACAATTTTTAAAGAAAAAAATGAATTATAAGTGGCTTAAAGATATTTTTAAAACAAAAATTTAAGAAATAAAAAATTCTGTGTCATTTTAGTATTATAAACTGTTACAAATTAAAGAGCAGGAGGGGGAGAAATGTATAATAGAATTAAAGAAAACTTTTAAAAATTTTCTCTCATTTTAAAGAAAAGAGCTTTTATAAAGTAAAAACTAAATATATATGTAAAATTAAGAAAAAAAAATTGTTAGTAAAAGAAAACTTTCAAAAATGTAATCAATTAGTTTATAAGTTTCTGATTAATAATAAAATTAAAATCAATAGTTGAATTAATGAAAAACAGTAAGCTATCTTATCAAGATCATTTAGATGAATCTGAATGGATTAAGATGAAAGCAAATGTAAAAAATCAATTAACTGAAAAAATATACAATTAATTAAAAGACATTTCAAGTTAAGATCTAAATTAAAAATAAGATAAGTTAAAACAGTAGGAAAAAAATATAGAAAGTCACTATCTTTATTATTGTTCAGTCTGGTTTGTGATATACAGTCTGGTCTGCAATTGGTGATCAAATTATTCCAGTCATCAATTTGTTATTTGTCCAGAATTTGGGTTCTTTCTAAAGAATGCATAATATTCAGAAATTGAAAATGCAGTAGTAAGCCAATCATTATTTCTGAGGTTAGCATTAATGGAAAGACCACATGAGCCATAGAAATGTCTGACAGGGCTTCATTCATCCAGTCATTAGCAAACAACTATGCTTGCCTGAACCAATGCCCAAAACAATGCCTAGATTGTAATTAAATGTGGCTGCAACTCACTCTTCCATGGAAAATAAGTCCTGAAACCATCTATGGAGACCAAAAACCAACCAGTTAGAAACTGACAATCATAAAAACCTAGGTAAACATATTTGAAATATATTCTGATCCCAGTCTAGATGTTTTATTTTAAATGAATGAACTTTAAGTAGCAGACTATTATAACTATAGCCTAACTATTTTTCTTATGTAAAATTTATTATTTTTATATTATTTTAAATATATGTGTATGTAAATAATTAAAGATTAATGTTCGATTTAGTTGTTATTTTGTCTATTTTCTCTTTCTCTCTTGTCATTGCATCACCAGCAAATTAATGTAGAATTACATTGTGTGTTAAGTAAATAAGTTGGAGTTGGAGATAAATTGTGAGCTAGTCATGAGTTATTTTGAGTACTGAATTGTGGGTGTGTTGGCCAAACCATGCTGATTATATAACTTATGATTGGCTGATGCCTGAGGTTGATCCTCAAAACAAAGAAAATGCTTTGGAACATAGAGGTTTGAATGTAGCATCTAAGGTGAGCCATGATCTAAAAATGTGATCATGTTTTGCTTTGCATAGATCAATATTACTGTGGGTATCATTTATGGCCCTGCTATCAATGGTATTCTCCCCTCTGCATGAAAGGATGGTCCATTCATATAATATTAAAATATAAAATTTAAAATTATATTAAATAAGATTGAAATCCTATTAATCAGTTTATTTTAAATGGACTCACTTCAATATATATCACTATATATTTCTATTATAAGTTAAAATATATGCCCCTTATGTGTATATCATATTAAGTATAAGTACATGTTAATGCAGGTGTATATATATATATAAAAATGGCCCTCATTTAACACATCTAAATTTAATTTAAGTTAATATCAGACAGAATATGTATAAGTCATTAGATATTTCTGCAGTAAAATAATATATATATATATATTCTTAATGTATATATTATATTTAGTATGTGTACTTAATTATATATATATATATATTCTGCCCTGTAATTATGCATCTTCACTTCCGGATAATATATGGTATAAAATAAAAAACAGGTTCTAACTCAGTTAATAATTAATAACTAAAATATTCAGTACTAAAATTAAAATATTTCACTAGCTCAAATTTAAAATACAAATAAGGTTCAATTTATAAAAAAATGAATTAAATAAATATTTCATATTTTCATGAGACTTGAAGTGAAAATACAGGTGACAAGATAGATTACATTGAGCCAATATCCTACAGGATACTACCTCAATGGCATAAGAACACTATCCCCCCTTTTATTACTATTTCAAATAACAAACTCATAGTATTCTTACGACTTTAATAACTTCTACTCACTAAGATTAAACTAATAATTAAATCTTAATCTTCTATTTAATAATAATCTAGCTCAATAAAGTAATCTCAGTTTTCTAAAGTTTATTCTAAGTTAATTTAAAATATGGTAGTAAAATATGAGAAGGGATTTTATGTCATAATCTACTACACATAAACTAATAATAATAAATAACAATAATAATATTATTCATGTAATGATATAATAAATACGTGGTAGCATTTTAATAATCTGACAAACAAAATATGTGTGGCAACTGATAGCATATAATTTAATATAATATTGTGATAATTGATTTATGACCAATAAATAATGTAAGATTATGATCATTTAATTATAATGAATACCAATAAAATATTTAAAATTCTTAAAATAATTCCTTATTTATCTTTTGGGCAAAATTATATATTTGTTTCAGTTATTATGCATATATCGTGTTTTCATGCGGCAATGTGGAGAAATAAATAACTCTGACACAAAATTTTTTAAATAACAAAATTTAACAAAGTTTATTACTAACAATAAATAATTAAACAATTTATTTACATTATTTACAGTGGATATCCTTAACCTTTTTTTTTTTTACTTTACAGTTTGATTTACGAGTTATAAAAAAAATAATTTATATTTCAATCATGTCTTTATTTAGCTTTAGGACAAAATTAAAAAAAAATGTTATTATTTGGTTTCTCATCATGGTTAACTTATTACAAGTATATTTATCTACTTTATTAGCAACAGCATTTTATCCTTAATATTATTAATCTATCTTATTTTTTAAAAAAAAATTCATAGTTAGAAAAACATTCTATAGAAAACAAAATTTTATAATGAGTATGGATTTCTCAAAATATTAAAAAAAATTCATCTTGCAAAGTCAAAGATGTTACACAAACTATTATCTAAAATTCAGTAATAGATTTTAGTATTTATCACATAATTCAATTCAATTCAATTCAATATCCATTTATTATGTGCATTTCAACATTTACACTTTAATAGAAATACACAATAAATAAAATAATAATAATAATAATAATAATAATAATAATAATAATAATAATAATAATAATAATAATAATAATAATAATAATAATAATAATAATAATAATAATAATAATAATAATAATAATAATAATAATAATAATAATAATAATAATAATAATAACAATGATAATAATTAAAATTTAAAAAAAAAAAAACAAAAAAAAATAAAAAATAAATAAAAAACAATAATAATCAAATACAAGCTAAATACATAAAATTATATATACATATATGTTCATAATTATACATTTAGTTGTTTTTTAACATTCATCACAAATTGATCACAAAAAATATCAATATTATTAAAAGTTAGATTATATACCATTTGCAATCTATTAATAACTGATTTACCAAAGAAAGTATTTTTACATATACTAATCTTGAAAGTTTGCATTTCTCTTAATAAACGACAAGGTACTTTCAATTCTATTTTTGATATACAGTTACTGACATCAATTTTCCCATCAATCAACTTTTTCAATAATATCATATCCTTCAACATTCTCCTTTCTTTCAATACTGTTTTTACAGTTTGACATTCATCCATTATTAATTTATTAAATCTTTTTTCAATATTATATATTTTAGACTGAATATTAATCAGATTGAAGTTCCATATACAAGAATTATATTCTAAAATTGTAACAACAAGGGAAAAAAATAACCTATATTTTATGGAAATAGATAAATCTCTCCCATATCTCAAAATACAGCCCATCTTTCTGTATGCTTTATGAATAATACATTTAATATGTGCATTAAAAGTAAAATTGCTACAAAATATAATTCCTAAATCAGATATAGTCTCTTTATATTTAATAACACCATTCTCAATTTTATATTGATAAACAGATTTTTCAGTTTTATTAGTATAGGAAACAATGCATGTTTTATTAATGTTAATCTCCATGTTGTTATACCTACATCATATAATAAAACTATCTATATCCTTTTGAACCTCAATATGATCACTATAAGTAATAATTCTTTTAAATAACTTACAATCATCAGCATAAGTAAGTATCATACTAGTTTTTATGCTATGATCAAGATCACACATATAAACATTAAAAAGCAATGGTGCTAATATTCCACCCTGAGGAACATCTATCATATTATCAAAAAAAAGAGAATTAATTTTATCCATATGTACATAAGATTTATGACCCCTCAAATAATTGGAAAACCATTCAACTAAATGAGGACTAACACCCAACATTTTAAGTTTATACAAAAGTCTAATATATGAAACTTTGTCAAATGCCTGAGTCATATCAAAATATACAACATCTAAATGCTTCTGATCAGATAAGGCATGAGCAATATGATCAGATATCACCATTAAATTAGTTTCAGCAGATCTACCAGGTAAAAAACCATGCTGATAACTAGGTAATACCTTAATTATATCTACAATAATATTACTATAAATACACCTTTCATAAATTCTAGCAAAAGGTGACAGAATTGAAATAGGTCTATAATTACCAGAATCAGATCTATCCCCTTTTTTAAAAATTGGTATAATCTTAGCTATCTTAAATATATCAGGAATAATAGTTTTCTCAATTGATAAATTAATGATATAATGCAATGGTGCTACCAAACATTCAGCACAACCCTTGATAATAAAATTAGGAATATTATCATATCCCATAGAAGATTTCGATTTAAGTTTAGAAATTGCAGTAAACACTTCAGGAATTGCAATTTTATTAACATCTATATTCCAAAAACTCTCTTTATTAAATTTAATATCAACCATATTATCATTACTTGAAGTATCTAAGTACATATTAGTAAAATGATTGACTAGATCATCCATAGAAGGCCTAATTACATTATATCTACAACTTTTACTTCCAACAATATTAAGATCTTTTATATAATTCCAAAACATTTGTGGATTATTCCTAAAATTTTCTTCAACTCTATTTAAATTATTATTATAGTCTCTTTTCATAAGAGTTTTAGTATAAGCACGCAAACCACTAAATTTCTTATACAATTCTTTATCATTAGTTAGTTTATATAACCTATGATATTTGTGCTTTCTATTTAAGCCCTTACACAATTCCCTAGAAAACCATTTAGGATATTTGTTATTAGTATTTAAATATTGCCTAACAGGAATATATTGATCTAGACAATTCTGAACTATACCAACAAAATTATTTGCCGCTATATTTGGATCATTTTCAATCAAAATTACATTCCAATCAATGTCCTCTAAAGTTTTATAAAGGCCATAATAGTCACCATGTTTGTAATCTCTCTTACTATTTACCATAGGCTTTATATGTTCATGAGAACCATCTATTACAAATTCCAAAGGTGGATGATAAGGATCAGGGGGCAAAAGAGCTTGATCAGCCTCTTTGCACTTCAAATCATTCTTAGTGCTAAACAATAAATCCAACATACCACCCCTAAAATTAATAATACTATTAAGTTGAATTAAACTAACCAACTCAACAAAAAATTTTAATCTATAAAGTTTACTATTATCAACATTCTTATTACTATGTCTTGAGTAATCAGCTTCATTAAAATCCCCAACTATAATAATATCATATTTATATTTCACCAATATATCCTCAACCTTGACTAAATATGCATCTAAATCATTCATTGACAAAGTAGGTCGAAGATATATAGTACCTAACAATATTTTATCTTTATTTTTTAAACTAACTTCAATCCAACAAGATTCAATATTATTATCATTAATAATTATCTGTTTATGCTTTATATCTTTTTTAATAGAAATCAAAGTACCACCTCCTCTTGCTTCATAATTATAATTTCTATCACATCTATACACACAATACCTATCATCAAATATACTAATATTATCAATTTCTTCTTTTAACCAAGTCTCTGTTAAAAATATAATATCATATTCATTTAATAACAATTCAAATTTAAAATCAATTGTCTTAGTTCTAAGACCACGAACATTTTGATAATAACAATTCATGAATTGCTATTTATTACACAGATTATTTTGCAAATTTATATCTTGCACTATAGTGCTAATTTCATCAACATTATCAGTCAATATAATATCTTCTGTCTTTTCTTCAATAATCTTATTAATATTTAATATAGCATTATCCTGTGTATTATCAACATTAAAATTTCTTAAATATTTTAAATCTCCATAGAAGGGCAATATGACTGCTGACAAAGGCCAAACGTTACCAACCAAAACTTTATCAGATTCAGATTCCTCTATAGATAAATAAAATGAATATTTTTTTTAGATTTTGTATTCAGTTTATAAACACACTATTTATATCTAAAACATTTTTCAAATGAGCAGTCACATCTTCAACAGAAGTGTCATTATCCATTCTAGTTAGAAAAATTTTTTTAAATTTCTTTCTTGTCTTAACAGCTTTTAAAACATGATTAACCTGATTTCCTATAATAGGTGAAGAACATGAATTTTTAATATTTTTATTCTTATTTTTACGATAAAATACAGTTTTAAAACCATCCTTTTCTTTATCTGCACAATCTTTCAAATAAAAGGCATATGAGTTTTTAGAGGTGTTATCTTGATAATGTTGACTAATCATAATATATTCTTCTTTAAGCCTTACTTTAGTATGATATAAGTTTAATCATTAATAGATTTCTGTTAATTAATAAACAAAAATATACTACGCATATTGTTTACATAATCTACTTTGTACTATTGTATTTTAAAATATGCAATACTTATTTTTCTCTTTAAAAAATAATACTAAAGCATTTTAAATTATTATCACTTTAAAAAAATATCTTTGTTTAGATACCTTATTTTACAAATTTTATATTTTATTTCCAAAATAAAATTTAAAATATATTTTATGATTCTTTTCTTTCCCTAGGACACTTTGGATCTTCAATTTTAAGTTATAACATTCTGCTCCTTATAAGCAACTAAACTAATCTTATACAAAAAACAATAGCACAACCTTAGTTCTAAATTATTTATATTTCTTTTAAAATATCTTACTAAACGATGCAGTTACATGAAATAAAGATAGCGAAAACAGATGCATAGGATTAAGGAAGAAAGCTAGAGTATTACTCTTAACATATCTCAAAATCATGGTACAGTGTGAAGAGGTAAGATATTTATCTGCCTAATATCCTCTAGTACAGGGACGATGTTAAAGCTATTTCTTCAGCTTTATTAGAACATCAAATATTTAAAGTAATATAAACACTGTCCAAATAAAATATGTATCAGTCATAGGGCTATGTTAACTATGCTGATAACCACATAAAGACTAAATATTATTTCCATTCCTTATAACATCCTATTTTTTAAAAATACATCATCTTGGTTTCCTGTTCACTAAGTACTTCCAAGCCACTATCTCAACATTATTTCTCAAGATTTTTCTACATCTTACATCGATAAATAACTATCTGCATTTACAAAAACAATAAATAAAATTCATTGATATTTAAACAATCTTACGATCCCATAAGAAAAGTCTGTCCACTTCATCATTCTATATGTGTAATCATATACAATCTACTTAGACAATATTTGAATATCCCATATCATAAAAATTTTAAAAGAATCACATAATTATTTGTTATGTTGGATTATATTACTAAAAAAAAAAAAATCAAAAAAAATTGTTGTATGCATATTTTCAAATCAATCCTATCTCATAATGTTTTTTTAAAATGTTGTATAAAAATGTGTTTACATTTATAATAAATAAAAAAATAAAAAAAAAAAAAACTTTTACACTTCATCCTTACAATTCATAGATGATCTAAAGAAAACAAAAAAATATATACATTATAAATTATCAATAGTTATTATTATTACCAATAACCTTTATCTAGTCATCGTGTTTAGTAGGCTTTTCTTTATCCACTTGAGCATTGCAGATATAAAAAAAAAATCACACCCATACACTTTATATTAAAATATTTTTAAGATAAATTATTAGATTGTTATATTATAAAATTTTAATATTAACAAATTAATGTTTTTATTTTTTCCTAATCTTATATAAAATTTTAGATTTAAATTAGGTTAACAAAATAAAAAGAATCAAAACTATAGTTACATATTTTCTTGATGATAGTTCCTGATAAATCCAAAATGCTTATTATTTTCTCTAGAGTTTTTTAAAAATGTTCTCCAAGCGCGTTAAAATTTAAAATAAAAATAATTATTAATCCATTTAGTAAAATTTAGAAAATAATCCTTGGTTTTAATTTTTAAGACGATAATTATTAAATAATCCCGTGAAGCTTCTTAATCTTCTCTACCAATATTCTCTGCGTATCCGATGCATCAATCCATCTAATTTAACTTTAAAAATATTCGATGAATTTTTAAATACTATTTGTATTTCCATAGATCCATCTTTTATTCATATATGTGTTCACTTTTTATCTCTGTTTCTTTCTTGATACATTTAAACTTTCATTTGGTATTTTTATATATCATTTTAAAATAAAAAAAAATGTTACCTTCAGAAAGGATATAACATTTTATTCCTTTGAATATCATATTATATAAAATAATTCATGAAATATAATTGTCTTATTACTATTAAAAAATAAATCTTGGATCAGTTTATAAATAATATGTTTCCATACATTTTTAGACTCCGTATAATGTCCGAGCTGTGGTTTTTATGTACCAGAAAAGTTCTCCAGTTATGCATAAATAAAGCTGTATCAGTAAATATTCAAATATTTCTTCAGCATTACAATTTATATCCATTTTATTTCGTAGTATATCCATTTTTTATTGTGTAGTTTAGATTAAACTTTTAGATAAAATACGACTGGTAAGTACTTTAAAAATTAGAAAATCATGTTAAATGAAATTATTAAAATATTTTTAGTTTATACTCTCTTTTGCAAAAAAAATATTTTTAAAATTATCAATTAGTTTTTTTTTTTTTTTTTTGCAGATAAAGTTATAAGAAAGTACTAAAAAAATTGACTAAGATAAAAGATTTTAAAAAAAATACTATCTTTTGATAGTTATAATTTACCTTTCTTTGGTTTCAATACATTATTAATCTCCCACTATAACTTAGTTACCACGATATTTATCGTCTGTAAGAATACCTATTATTATTGGACAATTTTTACTTTAGCTTGAGAAAAAATTTACATATTTCCAATTTATAGTAGAATTATATTTGAAAATGAAAAATGATGACATAATGAACCTAAAATATTATTTAAAATATTACTTTTAAATAAATTATTATTTTATTAAAACTATTTAAACATTTAAAATAACTTTTAAAATAACATTTAATAACTTATTCCATTTATCTATTCAATTTATCTATTTTTATTTAAATAAAATATTTAATTTTTATTATATCTGTATTCGTCTTTATTACATTACTTAAACATTACATATGATAGTTAACTTAATGTTTAATACTATTTACTTTTATGATAGGCAATAATTCTATCCAATTCTATAACATAACTTTTAAAATATTTTAAACTTTGTTATTATTTCAAACAAGCATGTATGTGATATTATACATTAAAAAATCACGTGATTAATAATTTTGACAGACGATTTTCAATCTATTTCTCTGCCTAGACTAATAAAATTGATACACTTATTATATTATATAAAATAATTATAAAAAAAATTTGGAAGAACAATTTAGAAAATATAGAACTAGATATAATTTTCACCATCACAAAGTTTTATTTTAAAAATATACTATATTAATTTTTGTTTATTAAATATGATTATAAATTTAAACACTGGATTTATTAATTTATCAGTCTTAAACTATTAAAATCGAATTTATTAAATATACTTTTAATATTTATAGCTGTGTTATTTAATATGGCCAGCTTTTACAACCATATGAAACAATATTTTAAGCTTTATATAACTATTTTTAAATGATTTTATATGCTACATATTCTCTTTAGCTTCAAATTGTACTTTAAAGATATAATTGACTTAATATAATTAATGTATTAAAAGAACATATTCTAAATTTAAAATTTTTTAGTAATTGACTGTTATGAATTATTACTGACCTATAGAAAAGGGCACAATATATATAATAAACCAGAGTCTAAGTTTTTTTATTTAAAATTGTTTATGTTTATATTAAAACATTTGTATTGCGATCTTTTTTTAACTTTTCACAATCATTTTAAATAATGCTACTTTCACCTTTTTTTAAAACAATTGTTTTAAAATAAAAACTATCAAACAATTTTAAATAGAAAACTTTGTTACTTATTATTTATACATATATAAATATGTATACATACTAAATACATTTTAGACAGTAAGAGTTTAAATTGATTAAAATATGTTATTAAATGGAAAGGAAATATATATATACTCTCCTCTATATTTATAATTTAAAACAAATGAAAGATTTAAGAATAATTGTTAACTGCAATGCATGAAGTTATTGAATATTTTTCATATTTTCCTGCTCTATCTATCAAACTAGTTGATATATGAAAAGATGCAATTCAAATGGATTAGGCAGGAATAACTTAGTTGTATATCAATTTTTAAGCAATTCTGTGGAATTAAATATATTAAAGCATGATTTTAAAATTTTATTTTAACATAAAAAAGATCTAAATTTAACATATAAACCAATTTTCCATCTTTAATAAAAGCATTTTAAAACAATGACAATTGTGAAATATTAATTTTTTCAGTCCATTACAAGATTAAAACAGAGAAAACTCTCTATACAGTATAGCCAATCACTGCAAGCCAGAATAATCAATGGGTGTCAGAAGGCTTGTGTATAAAATCACTATCTAGTGCCTACCCATACAATATCCCCATACTAGTTTCTGGCATGTGGCCTTCATCAGTGAGAAACTTTGGATCTGAGAACACTGCACCTAGATCTTAGGATTTAATGCAACCCTCCAGCATCCACCCTTTATCTCTACTTAACTACAAAACTATGAGAATAAAATTGAAAACAATAATATTTTCAATCCAAGCTCAGTGGCTTATATAGTTATATAGGTCTGAACTCAGTTTAGTACCTATACATTTTGGTGTCTTTGGTTCTTTAATAACCATGGCCACCACTATCCCATTAGGCCAGATTGATATTAAACCACTAAATCTCACATGATCACCATTTCTTATGCTTGCTCATAACTGTTATTAAAACATGGAAAACTCTCCATACAGTAGTACCACTCAGTACAAGCCAGAGTAATCAATGGATGTCAGAAGGCTTGGGCATAAACTCTCCATTTAGTGTCTACTCATTTAATATCCCCAGATTAGTTTCTGGCTTGTGGCTTTCATCAGTGAGGAGCTTTGGATCTGAGAGCACTGCACCTAGATCTTAGAATCTACTGCAACTCTACAGCAGCCATCTTTTATTCCTTCTTAGCTACAAAGTTATGAGAATATAAATACAATAATGTTTTCAATCCACACTCATTAGTCTATATAGTCATATAGGTCTCAACTCAGTTCAATACACATACATTTTGATATCTTTGGTTCTTTAATAACCATAGTTACCACTATCCTATTAGGAAGTATTGGTGTTAGTCCAATAACACCACAGGATCACTGTTGCTTATGCTTGCTTATAACCATTATTAAAACAGGCAAAAGTCTATATATAGTAGTGCCACTCAGTGCAAACCAAAGCAATCAATGGATGACAGAAGGCTTGTGCATAAAATTCCTATTGAGTGCCTACTCATACAATTTCTCCAGACTAGTTTCTGGCTTGTGACCTTGGTCAGTAAAGAGCTTTGTATCTGAGAGCAATGCAACTAGATCATAGGATCTAACACAACCCTCCAGCAACCATCATTTCCAATCCAAGCTCATTAGCCTATATAGTCATATAGGTCTGAACTCAGTTCAGTACCTATACATTTTAGTATTTTTGGTTCTTTAATAACAATAGCCACCATCACTGTATTAGGTGGGATTGGTTCTAAACCACTAACATCACATGATCACTGTTCTAATAACACTTATAAGCAAGCATAAGAAACAGTGATCATGTCATGTGTAGTGGTTTAACACCAATTCTTCCAAATAGGATAGTGGTGGCTGTGGTTATTAAAGAACCAAAGACACCCAAAGATATAGATACTGAACTGAGTTCAGACCTATATGAATATAGGCTAATGAGCTTGAATTGAAAATATTGTTTTCAATTTTATTCTCATAGTTTTGTAGTTAAGTAGAGATAAAAAATGACTGTTTGAGGGTTGCATTAGATCTAACAATGAGTTGCAGTGCTTCACTGATGAAGGCCACAAGCCAGAAAATCGTCTGGCAATATTGGATGAACATGCACTAGATAGGGATTTTTTGCACAAGTCTTCTGTCATTTACTGATTACTCTGGCTTGCACTGAGTGGCACTACTGTATAGAGAGTTTTGCCTGTTTTAATAACAGTTATGAGCAAGCATAAGAAACAGTGATCATGTGAAGTTTAACACCAATCCTTCCTAATATATAATGTCACAAGCCAGGAACTAGTCTGGGAATATTGGATGAGTAAGCACTAGATATTGTTTTATGCACAAGCCTTCTAGAATCCATTGATTACTTTAGCTTGCACTGAGTGACATTACTGTAAAGAGAGTTTTGCCTGTTTTAATAACAGTTATGAACAAGCATAAGAAACTGTGGTCATGTGATTTTTAGTGGTTTATCATCAATTCTGCCTATAGGATAGTGGGTGCTATGGTTATTAAAGAACAAAAGACACCACAATGTATGGATATTGAACTGAGTTTAGACCTATTTGACTCTATATAAGCTAATGAATTTGGATTGAAAATATTATTTTGTTTCCAATTTTATTCTCATAGTTTTGTAGTTAAGTAGAGATAAAAGGTGGCTGCTGGAGGGTTACATTAGATCCTAAGATCGAGGTACTATGCTTTCAGATCCAAAGATCCTCACTGATGAAGGCCACAAGCCAGAAACTAAACTGGTAATATTGGATAAGTAGGCACTTGATATGGATTTTATGCACAAGCCTTCTGGAAAGCATTGATTACCCTGGTTTGCATTGGGTGGCATTACTGTATAGAGAGTTTTGTCTGTTTTTATAACAGTTGTGAGAAAGCATAAGAAACAGTGATCATGTGGGGTTTAGTCAATTACAATATCATTCTGGATTATGTTAGTGCATTAAAATATTCTTCAACTGATCTTTTTAGTAGCAAATATTTTTAAATAAAATCTAAAGTTAATCACAAATAATCTTCTAAAAAACCATAATTTTAAATATCTGAAAATAATTGCTGACACCAACATTCATCCTGTGATTAATAACTCAACTAATCTACTTAACAGCTATCAGTGAATTGGATATAAATTCCATAATGTATCTTAGTTTTAAATCTCAGAGACAACAACATCAATAAACTCATCATGCTGGATACTGCATATTAGTATGGAGCTATCCATTATTTTTTTTACCATATGCATAATCTCATAGCAATACTAGCTGCAATGACATATAAAATAGATATTTAGAGTTTGTTCTTTCTACTGCTTTACAACCTTAAAAAGCTGTTATTTCAGTTATCAGAAAAATATTTTCTGCACCCAGATTACAAGTGTATTCATATATAAAGAGTTTTTAAAAACAATTACACTTAAAACAAAGTGATATTTTTTTTTACAATTATGAAAAAAGAGGTTTTTTTAAACTCCAAACCTATTTTATATTTTCATTTTTTGAATTAATATTTTTAATAGTGAATTCTAAAAATATATTTTGTTTTTTTGATTACCCATATTTTTAAAGCAATAAAAAGTAACATAATGAGACAAAAGATTCATTTTTTACATTAATGAAGTTCCAAAGGCAAATATTTTATTTTTTAATATACTTTTAATATTTTTAAATTCTTTTATTATTTGTAATATTTTTTTTAATTTATTTAATAATAATGTTAACAAAAAATAATGTAATTTTGTTACAAAGTCAATCCAAACAGAAGGTCATTTATATAAAAAATAAGCATACATTTTACACCTAAACTTTGTTGTGCGTAATGTTCTAGACAATGATTAATTTCAAATTAAATAATTAATAGAAATGCTTATAAGATATTTATACAATAAAGAAAAATCATCTTTGAATATATACTCTACTGCATGCTGAATTTCTAAACATTTTTGTTTTTTATTAACTTCTGTTTGAACTATTAAAAATGATGGTGTCTAGAACCCAAAGACATGAAAATGTATAGATGCTAACCTGGGTTAAATCTCTATGACTTACTGTGTTTTTGTTTTGGATTCATATTTTTGTAGTTAATTAAAAAGATAAAAGTGGCTGTTAAGGGGTTGGATTAGATTTTAAGATTTAGGTGCAGTGTTTTCTAATCCAAGGATCATCACCGATGAAAACCCCAAACTAGAAATATTGGATGAATAGGCACTAGATAGGAATTTTATGCACAAGCCTTCTTGCATCCATTGATTACTTTTGCTTCCACTGGGTGGCTCTACTGAATGAAAAATTTTGCTTCTGTTACAACCTTGTTTGATAGAAAAATGTCAAGAAAATGCTATTGGCAATCAATGGAAAAAAAACTACACTTATACTCTTCTAATATTTTAATTGTCTAATGACTTTCTAATAAAATAAAATAAAAAATTAAAACCAAAATTATAAAAAATATATAGTAATTAATTTCTGCAGTATTAATATTATGCATATATATGTACATTTTTTCTCTCTCTCTCTCTCTCTCTCTCTCTCCCTCTCTCTCTCTATATATATATATATATATATATATATATATATATATATATATATATATATATATATATATATATATATATATATATATAAATCTCTTGTTCATTTACAATTTTAAAAAAATCAAAAGACAATGTTTAAATGACAGCATAAGAAAATATATTTACTTTCTAACTTTTTATTTTGTTTTTCTTTTTTTTGAAATTATGGTGAGTAAATGAATGGACAGGGTTACTGGCTTTGCAATAGATCCTTTACATGTGAAGATATATTAAATCTTTATAGGCGGATATAGAATTTTCTAAACTACTAAAAAATACTTACTGATGAAACATTGATCATTCTATGGACATTCTAGATTTTAGATTCTACACTTATTAGTAGCATATAAGTTATCAATACTCAATCAATATAGCAAAATTTATTTTCATTTCACTACTACTGTAAAACTCTGTTATTTTTCAGGCTTCAATACCAAAATTAGTAGCAAGTTTATGAAAACCAAGGAGGGATAGAAATTTTTCTACTTGAGGTATCAAGATTTAATATAATTTTAATAATTACTTATTTACAATGCTAATAAAAAGTTTATTTACATGATTAATTATTTATTTATACACAAAAGGGGGATTTTAAATTTGCCTGAATATAACTGTATATTTAAAGAAATAAATTATAAATACATCTGATGAAAATAATTTCAACGTTCAAGCTTTAATATCAATTAGAGCATTATATTTGTATTTAATTAGGTATAATGTTGCTATGTGTATAGATTGTTAATGAATGAAAATCTTGATACATTTATTGTGCAGAGATTGATAAAAAAGTTTCTCAATAACTAAAAAAAATTAAAAGACTGATAAAATTTGTATATGATGCATGAATATTATTTAATCACGTTTCTAGTAATTATATATGTACAGGACATTATATATTTATATATAATCTCACAAATAGCACAATTGCAGAATGGCCAACTCTGAAGCATAAAATTTATAGATCTTACTTAGCTGTTTGTGCAATCTGATTATTCATATGGTAAAAATATATGAATGGGCTGAGCATCAATATGCATCATAAGTCATGGAAAGTTTATTGCCATTTTTAAATTTCTGAATTTAAAACAAACTTCTGTATAAAAAGGCATGTAATTGAAATGAGTATGTATTAAAATATATATTTAACTGTTAAACACCACAGAAGTGAATTTATATTTGGATCTCAATAGCTAAATTTTTTTTCTACCTTTAAAATTTCTCAAGATTTACATTTGTGATACACAACAAAATCGAACCCAAAAATTTCTAAAGACTTTTCTTCACCCAATAAGTTACTTGAACCTTTTATATTTTTAAATGAACATTACAAACATAGTAAATTTTCTACCTAAGGTTGTTTCATTCTTTTTCTACCATTTTTACTGTTAAAATAAGAGGATCATTTATGAATGTAATAGTTTACTATTAGTTTATTAAAACTGAGAGCAGGATAGTAACTGCCGTTGTCTGTGAAAATATCAGGTGAGAACTATGCCAAATATATATATATCTTTTAATACATAACGAGTGTATATATTAAGGTTGCTTGTCCTGAATCAAAAATTTGACTTAACAATTTTATATTTTAATGTCATATTAATTAAATAATTGTCCATATTTTTGTAGCAATTATATTACATTTTACTGTACATTTAGTAACAGTGTGGTAAACCTAACTATCACACACAGGTAGATGAACTCACAAATATTGTCTATACACATACACACATGTATATAAATACACATGCTCTCACACACAGACATAAATATTTATTAAATCAAAAGGAAATTTTTATAGATTAAAAATATAAACATATACTTATAGGAAATATAAAACAGCTTTTAAAGGACTATCTTCGGGACAATAACCTTTTGATAGCCTTTATAGACAACAATAAAAAGAAAGGTATGGACAGGCATGATAATTGTTAATTAGTGATGATTTAGGTGTTTTTCGATCCTGATCGTACACTCTTGGCAAAAATAACTAGCTATTCATTTACCTTGATATAATGAAAGTAGTTATATATCACCCTCAATTTTCAAATTTATGTCAATATTTCAACCTCGATTGAAGATGTAGCTGGTGAATAAAATTATATATATATAATTAAGGTTGCATTCGGATAATATGCTACATAACATCCTATATTTAAATAGTGATAATAGTAACAACAACAACATTACCAACATTAGTATAAATAAGTATTTATGAATTTTCTAATATATATATACAACCATTTTTCTATAAAAACTGTTTATACTGCAGATGTTATTAAAAATGATATATCTGGTCCAAGTTGCACTTCGACCGGAAAACGCGTCCAGGCGTCTAGGTAATAAAATTACTATAGTATAAATAATGGGTCAACACTTTATCTGCGTTGCGATAAAAATAAAATGATTTATAATTATTATTACTAGTAATTTATTTTTTTGAATATACGTTGAAACATTTATTTTAAACTCTTATGCTGATTATTAATATAGTATTATGCGAATTTATATTGATTTTACTAATCAACAACATTATTTTTTATCATTATGATGAAGTTTTTTCTGAGTTTAATCTAGGTTCTTATACCAATAACCATTCAATAAACTTCCTTACCTTATACATGGAATCTTTTTGTAGGTCATTAAAATCTCTTGGAATTTGCATTAAAATTATTTATCCGCATTTATATTATTTTTTATTTAGTTTTAGATTCACTCAAAAATACACTTAGCATTAATATTAATATTTAATTGAACTGATTTTGAACGGTAACTACTATATATATTTATATTTTTAGATTTTGACCTGACTTCGAATAATTATATTCATCTCACCCAATATAACTTTTATCGTTAAATTTCATAATTAATATTTATTTAAATATTAACTTAATGAATAAATATAATATACTTTTCATGCGTGCATGGTATACAGAAATATAAAAAATGATTTTTATCTCCACTTAAATTTAAAAATTGTAATGAAAAATATTTATTACCTTTAGTTTTACTAGTCCAATTTTTCTGAAAGCACGAATTGAGATAATCTCCTTTTTTTAAAAAAAAAAAAAAAAAAAAGATGTAAATTTGTTTGCCCGCTTTGAGTATTTAAAATTTATTCTCCATCGTTGTATTTTTTAAAAGCAAATTGTCTTTATGCATTTTATCCTTTTGTCAATTATATTCTGCCCCGCTGATACATTCCTATTATACGTATCAACTATTTTTCTTATCAAGAATACATTTAATTATTTAAAAAAAAAAAAACTAGCACAACTCCGTGAGGAAACATATAGTGAACAAGACTTCGGAAAGCTTCGTAATACGTCATCAGCAAGTTATCTTCTATCAATGTCGCTGTCTAATGAGCGCTCTCTCCTGTTGAACAAGAGGTAAAGATTATAGATTAATGAAGTATGCTTTCTAAAATTTTATTCACCTAAATGTTGAAGGAAAGAAAATTGGAAAACTAATTAAGTAATTAAGGTTAAAATTACACACGTGGATATACGTATTTATTATTATATATATATAGTAAAATGTGATTAAATTTGCAATGTTACCATACAAAAAATACATGAAAATTGCTATAAAAATGTATTAAGTTTTTCATTTCTAAACAGGAAAAAAAATTGTCGTTATGATTCAAAATTTTATATGGATATATATAGCAATTCCTGTATGTAATTGTTAAAAATGTTAAACATCAAAAGTAACTTAAGACGATCCAAAGACCGAACATTTAACTTGTTTTTTATGCAAATAAATGATTCAGATTTTCCGCTATTAAATATCTTAATTTCTGAAAGATGTCATCTGGTATATTAATCCAAAGCAGTAATTATTTTCCCAACATAAATTTAAATATCAGATTTATAAAAAAGTCGTAATTCATTTGACAATATTGGACTCTAAAGCCAAAGATGAAAGCATGAGTAATCCGTGAATACTAGATGACAGGGTGAAATTGATCGCAGGCAAATTCAAGTTAATGTACTTGAATAAAAATAAGTAATTAGGAGTTATCATTGTCAAAGTGAATAGTCACTAATTTGTCTGAAGATCTCTTTGTCACTACTATCAATTATAGTAACATATGATAAACAAATGGAATTATACAGAATGGATTACCCTTATCACTACAGATTTTTACTCTTCCATGAAAATATATTAATATAAATAAAAAAAATGGCATAGCTTAATGTTTGTATATAATTAAAAAAGTAATCCATTCTACCTCAACCTACAAATAAATAAATCCTCTGTATGTTAGTAAACAATAAAAAAAGGATGTGACTATTCTATTCTTAATCATTTTCTACCAAACAAATTTTCATTCATTTTTTAAAGATAAAATTTACTTCTAGATATATAAAATATTAAATACGTTGGAATGATGTTAATCTAAATATTTTATTTAATAATACAAAAATTAGAAAATTAATAGGAATACCTTTACTGGAATTATACATATATATAATATTTAGATACAAATATATTACATATACTTTTAAGCTAAATACAATTGAGGAAATTTGAAGTCAGACCTTTAAGCTCCCTTCAGTCATTCTATCTGACTTATACAACCGATATACATGGCTGCATGCATAAAATAAAGATAAATTATCTCCAAAATATGTATTCTGTGCAAAACCAGCACTCATCAGTTGATCCTGATCACCATCTTCTACACTAATATATATAT
>JAQFVV010002655.1:0-21338 GCA_028023455.1 Epiperipatus broadwayi | reverse complement strand
TTAAAGTATAAAATAATAAAAATATAATAAAATCTATTAAAAGGAATAAATCCTAACTACTATATTATCTAGATTTATAAGAAATAATAACATTAGGTTTTGATATTTGCTTGGAAAAGATAAAATAGAATGGCTAGATACAAAAAATAATTAACTCAAGTTGTATAATATTGAATTTTGATTAATTATAAGGGATCAGCTTATCATTCAATGATTATTCTGTTTAATAGTAATTATCTATAGAAGTAGAGGGATAAATATTAAAAAGTGTTATAAATTACTAATTACAGGAAATAAGTGTGATAATGTATTATTACTATCAAAGTGTATTATTAACGATATTTTAATTACTTAAACTGTTGTTCTTGTTGGTAATTGTGAGGTGAAAGTGTAATTATTCCTTCAGATAATTGGATTTAAACAGAATCCCAATATCTATCCAATTGCTCTAACAGTTAATTATTATTTTTGCTTACTTTGTAAGAATAATTATTATCCCGAAATATCAATAGTATCGCAATACCATTATTTAGGATTTCAATTTAACTTCGTGTTTATAGAATTACTATATTTATAGTTTCTTATAAATAGACAATATAATCCTAATTATTTCCCATGAATGATATAATGTTAGTCATTGTATGTTGTGATGGATTTTTTAATGATTATAATGGGATGTTAGGGCGAGAGTTTCTACAATAGCAATGCCATTGTGAAGTATATTTCATATGTTTCTCAATGTTAAAACCTATTAACATTTGTGATCATTTCTGTAGTCTATCTTACGTTATAAGCACTAAATTAGGTAAGGTCCTCGTTACGTGTTGTTTGCTTCACTTTATCATATCATTTGCTTAAATTCTACATTCCAGAAGAGATTACAATATATATAGAAAATATGTTTGCAAGTTCAACCATGTAAGATTTTAATTTAAAAATTCCAATGTTTTTGACCTTGATCACATAAGTCTTCAACGGGGAAAAAAAACTATATACTTGTAGAGGCGCTGTAAGCAGTGGGAGTTAATGAAAATGGTTGTAGAGGCACTGGAAAAATTTCCAAAACTCAAAAAATAGGTGCATAAAATTGGAAAAATAATAATAAATAAATAAAAATTCAGGGAATCTTTTTGAAATTTTCCAAATAGAAAGAAGTTACATGTTTCATCCCTATTTGTTTGATTCAATTTGGTATTTTGTATCTTAATAGCTTCTCTGATTTTGCATTACGGTATGGGTTTTCACATCTGGATAGGATACTGGTCTTACAAAAAACAATATTTCTGATCTTAAATCTATAGCATGGATCCAGAGTGCTGAAGATGACAGAATCAGACTTTCTACTGCATTTGCATTTTCATTTCTTATATCGATGTAACAATCCCGCTCATACCAACATAAGACTAACAAACACCACTATGAAATTTCTGCATAAACTTCCTTTTAAACCTCCAGAGGAATTCGAATCTTTTAGGCTTGGTTACTAAAATTACTAATATTTTTTGATAAGTAGCATATGCTATCTTTATATCATAGGGTAGATTTTCAGATATGTCTTATTTTTTTCTGGTGGTTCATTTATTATACAAGCATGCTGAACGCCTAACAGTGGTTTTCCTTGAAATAAGGCTTAATGTATACATTTTCCTATTATAGCCATTTTGTAACAATCCATTATTTATATGATGTATTTCTTTTTTTAGATATGATTTATTTGAAAGGTTAATTGCTCTGGAAAACAGTGTTTTGGCCACAGAAAAAATCTGAGCTGGATGATGATGAGATAAAAATTAGATGTATCTGTCAATAGGTGTAGCCTTTCTGAAAACTGAGAATGATAAAAATTACTTTGTTTCTTGGTGACAAGAGCATTAAGAAAGGGAAATTCTCCATCAGATTCTATTTACATTGTAAATGTATCATTAGGATGGATATTATTTAAACATGATAAAAAATCTTCCAATTTATTTTGACTATGTTGCCAGATAACAAATGTATCATCTATATATGTCAGCCAAATAAAAAGGTTTCAAAGGTGCTGATTATGAATTTCTATATGTTCCATAAACAAATAAGCTATTATTCCTGAAATAGGAGAACCCACAGTAAATACCAAATGTTTGTTTATAATATTGTCTATCATATATGAAATATGTGTCTGAAAGGCAATGTTTAGCTAAAGCAAAAATATAGTCAGGCAAACTGCATCATTGAGAAATGATATTCAAACTTCATCAATTGGAATATTTGTAAATAAAGTGACAACATTGAAACTGATCAGAATATCATCTATATTTCAATTTTTAAAGAGAAACAAAATGGACTGAGTTCTTAATGTATGACTTAACCTCTTTTTTTGCTGGTTATTTTATTGGCCGAGTGAGGTAAAGTGTAAACTTTTAATTGGTCAATTCACAAACTCAAGTGTCAAAACACAAATTCAATCATCAAAATATATTCATCTTTTAATATTATATTCACTTTAGTTTCATTTGTAAAAAGTATATTAATAATTTGTCAGATTATGAAAGTGAACTGAAAGTTTTTTCAAAAATAAATTTCTCTTTATAATATTAAAAATATTTGGAGCAGTAAATGTAAAACAAATATTATATTCATCAACAAAAACATTTTATGATGTCAGTGATTTCTTTTGCCAATTTTACACTGCAAAAAAAGTAAATAACTTTTGTTAAATTCTTAACTATTTTTCTAAAATAATTTTATTTTTAGCATATTTTATCAAAATAATTTATAATTTGTCAAAAAAATATGTTTAAAATGGTCTAAAACATTCGTTTATCATTTTTGAAATGAAACAAAAACAAATAGTAACTTTTGAGTTATTGGCATTTCATTTTCTTTGTGTCGAAATGTAACAGCCAATAAGATTCAAGAAGAGCACACCTACTTTTTTTGTTAAAGTTTCGAGACCATTTTATTGATTTTTTACTTGTAAAATAATTCAAGAGAGGGCAGCATCTTATGGAACTTTTTCTAATCTTTCAAATGACTGTAAAATCTTAACCGTACCATTAAAAGTGATGGAATTTGAACGGTCGGAAGTGGCGTCAAATCATCACATTTTTGTAGATTTTATTAAATCAGACAGAAGCCTAGCTAAATTGTGAGTGGACGATCCTATTGCACTTACTATTGGATGAAGAGGGGTATCTGCTTTATGTATTTTAGGAAGTCCATAGAATTTTGGACAGACATTAGATTTCTCATGAGGAATAATTTTATTTTTGAGGTTATTTTTCAATTAGTGATTTATTAATGGTGACTTTAGTTGTTTTTTCTAAATAAGTTGTATGATTTCTGTTGTGTTTGTCTTAACCCTTTTCCCGTGTCCGACGAGGCTCCTCGTCGACATCTGAAATCACTCTAACTCAGTTCGTTTTCATACGAAAAAATTCATTAAATACGTATTGAATTCGTTTTTAAAAGTTCTGTACGATGGTGACATCTTCCGATTTATTTTAGAAGTAAAAAATAGAAAAAAAACGCATTTAAACCTAAACAAAGAAGGAACATTATTTGTGATTGGTTCTTAGCATGCTCTCAGCCGAAAAAGACATTCTGATTGGCTGGAAAGAACAAAGAAACTGCCTGATCAAAGAAAATAAAGAAAAACGCTGAGATTTTCATTTCGAATACGATTTAAATTATTATTAAATAATATTTATGGAAATTAAACATAATTTTCAGAGAGAATAATAAAAAAACAAAATTATTTTCGAAAAATATTGAAGATTTTAGTACAAATATTGAAGTTGTAATAAAAAGAAATATTTACTTTTCTATAACGTAAAAGTCGATCTTTTTGTTTACATTATAACTTTTATGTTGCCGATATTGAATATCTTAGAATAAATAAATAGCAATTTATTTTTGAAAGAACTTTCGTTGTCTTCACAACCTTAAAAATTAATTATATACTTTTTATAAACGTATCTGAGTTGAATTTAATATTATAGGCGAATATGTTTTAACAATAGGCTTTGTCTTCAGTTTGTGAGTTGGCCAATTAAAAGATTTGATTTTTATCTGATACAACCAATGATAAAATTAGCGGTTTAAGGGTTAATTACAGAGTTCAGATTCAAACCAACAGTAATATCAAAAAATATGAACGCTCACAGTTTAATATGTATAATTTATTAGAACACATATACATACATATTACATAATCAATAAATACAATTGATGGATACTTAGTCAATAATGAGCTGGTCATGCCGAGTGATTCACTTCCAGCTTATATATTAACTTGCCTCATGAGTAGTCTTAACACTATTGATACATCTATGCAGTGACGAAGTGTTTTCAATGGAGAGCATGTTCAGTCATTTAAGTAGACAAATGTTCTCTCTCTTAAGAGTGTGTACTGTCATTTATATTAGACATTCTCTGGCTTGCCTCCAAAAAGGTTGACTATTTATTGCCAGATCCCCTCCCTTACTGGCAGCAATTGTATTCATACACATTTTTAGACATTAGCCATATTTATGTTTTACACATTTAATAAAGCTAGGATTTTATTATTATATGTATCACGATCAATCTCCTAACGTAGCATTACTTTTATCAGCCGGAAGTATAACAACTGATTTATATGATTTTATGTAAGGCACGTTTTTCTTTGATATATTATTTCTAGGAAGTTTAACATTTTAAAAAATATTACAAATTTCTGCTCTAGCTATATCTGCTGTTGAAGGATCTATTTTTCAAGAGTCGATTCAACATTATAATTTTTTTTTCCAAATGATATTCAGGAAGGTGTTGTTGCAAAATTAAAACCTTTCTCTAAAATGGAAAACTCATCTATAAAAAGGACTTCGTTTGATAAATTATAAACATTTTTTATTATTATTTTGATGTGCAATTATAGATAATTGTTTTTTAATTAGCACTTGTGATCTTTCCTTCTGACTGAATGTTTTAACATGTGAATCATTTATTGCTCTAAAATTTGCTTAATCAAAATTGTTCCACAATAATAGACGTATAATATTGTTAAGAAATAAACGTAAATCCGGAAGTAATTGATCAATTTTATCTAATTGTTGTTCAGTTTTTTTAATGAAAGAAATTATAATTATTTTGCTCGTTCTCTTTAAAATATTGTTAATCCTGTAATTTTCTTTATGAAGCGTAATTCTACAACATGTGGGAATAACGTTTTTGTTTCTATATGCCAATTGAAAAGACAAATCACATAATAATTTATTTTTCGGCCAATGCTATGACATATGGAAAATATATATATATTTTTAATCCACGTTCTTTCAAAAATGTGAGGTTTCTTAAATATTTCCTCCCCGAAGAGGTTTAGTATGTTCATACGAATGTTTTCACAAGTTGCAGATATAAAAAAAACATGTTTTGGTATTGAAAAATAATGCTGTCTAGATGATAAATAAAAGAAATAAAGTAATATCAAAACCTTTATGATATATATTTAAAGCAGTAATATATTTACAATCTTTAAAAGAGTTTGCTAACTAGTTACCATTAGTAAAATTGCAAATACATAAAAGTTGGCCCTAACAACAAGCAGGTTTGAGGATTGCTATATCTTCTTCAAATAAAACCAACGTTCTCTTCTATGTTGTTCGCATCTGTGAAATTTGATACTGGTTACCAAGAATTCCATGTTTGAGGGTGCATAACTACATTCTAGCAACAACTGATAACATATGTCAGTATCAGATCATGTCCAGATTGTAAATCACTGTTCTGAATGTGACAAATGAATTTTTGCCTTTTTGTAATACGATTTCCTAAATGAACTCTTTTTATAATAAGCTCAGTTGCTTCTCAATGAATAATCACATATACTGGCTTGCTTATATGATTGATCTTTTTATGTCATTAGCTATTTATTTTCATTATTGTTGCTCATGGATCTACTGCAGTCCATTACTCAGTATAAAATTAAAATGAATTAATAATATTTTCAATATAATTATTGCAATCTGTGCTATTAGAAGAGAAACTACATGATGCTTATAATATGAAGACCCCATGTCCACAGTACATTAAGATCTCAAAAAATGTTTAGTTACATACTAAAAATAGTTTATTAATAATTCTAGGTGAAGTAATTAATACAGCAGAAATGTAATGGGTAAAATTAATAAAAAAATAAAATTTATTTGACAGTGTTTAAAATTACATAATATTAAACTAAATTATATCTCCGTTTACAAAAATATTTTAATAAGTCCATACTACTTGTTTAAAGTTATGGATTTTAAGTATGGTCACTTAGAAGAAGAGAAATAAGAATTTCAAATAACATAGCAAAATATAGATAGTTGTAATATAGCCTAATATGGAGAGAGATAAATATATGGGTAAGAATGCAAATACAGCCAAATCTCTGCATACAGTAGTGTCACATAGTGCAAGCCAGGGTAATCAATGGATGCAAGAATGTTTGTGCATAAAATCCCTATCTATGGCATCTTCATCTTTTTAGCTTGTGTCTTTCATTGGTGAGGAGTCTTGGATCTGAGAGCACTGCACAATAGATCTTAGGATCTAACACAACTTTCCAGCATTCACCTTTTACCTCTACTTAACTACACATAAAATTGAAAACAATATTTTCAATTCAAGCTGATTAGCTTATATAGTCATATAAGTCTGAGCTCAGTTCAGTATCCATGCATTTCAGTGTCTTTTTTTTTAGTAGCCATAGCCAATAGTATCCTATTAGGCAGGATTGGTATTAAACCACCAAACATCACATGACCACTTTATTATGCTTGCTCGAACTATGGTTATTAAAAAACCAAAGGCCCAAATGTTTGTGTACTAACAAATATAAGCCAATAATCTTGAATTGAAAATATTATTGTTTTCAGTTTTAGACTCATAGTTTTGTAGTTAAGTAGGCATAAAAGGTGGTTGCTGGAGAGTTTCATTAGATTCTAAGATCTAGGTGCAGTGCTCTCAGATCCAAGGCTTTTCACTGATGAAAGTCAAAGCTATAAACTAGTCTGGGAATATTGGAAGAATAGGCACTAGATAGGGATTTTATGCACAAACCTTCTGGCATCCATTGATTACTCTGGCTTGCACTTAGTGTCACTACTGTATTGGAAGTTTTCTCTGTTTTAACAGCTTGAGCAAGCATAAGAAATGGTGATCATGTGATGTTCAGTGGTTTAATAAAAATGCATATAGTTTTAAAATGATAATAATCTGAATAAGAGTTGGGAGAGAAGAAGAATGACTATAGATAAGTAACTAAGGTTTCAAAGTAGTTGGAAAATATGGTAAAAGATCTAAAAAAGGATTATGTGCAAGTAGTTAGATGAGATAATGAAATTTGTTGGTATAATGTAGATAAGATGTCTTAAGAATTGAAGAAATTGAATTAAACTTAAGAGAGTTTCATCTCACAATAGATTAATCAATATATGAAAGTGTTAATGGTGAATAGATGATATATTAAATAGCATGTCAAAGAGAGTGATGTTCATGATTCAGCCATACATTGTGAAAATATTATATGTAAGTCATTAAACATCTTTTATGTTGGTGATATGCCATTTCCAGTGAAGGCCTGAAAAGAATAAACAATCATTTACTTATGAAAAATATCTACATGTTTACAATATTAATGACATTTTAAAAAGTCATGGATTAGAAGACATAAATTATATAAAATAACCACACCTTTCTTATTAAGGTATATTCTATATCTTTAGACTATACGAGAATGACAAATATAAGCACTTCCTATCAGTAATTCTGAATTTGAAATTATGGCTGTTTGATAAGGTTCTCTTGTTAGAGTTTCTTTTGTGAATAAAAAAAAAAACTAAGTATATAAACAATTTATAATATTCATAAAGATGTATTTTAGATATAAATAATAAAATAAATTTTATATTTCTTAAAAAATTGAATGCAATTTTTCTGTATTAAGAATATTAGATAAATGTAACAGAGGTAATGATTATAGTGACAAAACCTTTTTTGGTGATACAGAAGATATAAAAATATAACTCCTCATAGAATATAGATAAATACCATTTAACCATTCCAAGATCATTTCAGTTTGAGAAAACTGTAATACTATATAATAAATAATATTTCTATAATATAATTTTCACTACGCCACTCTCACTCAAAGTAGGGATTGGTAAACTATATAACAGATAAAAGAAACACTCAAATATCTGATTAATGTATAGACATAAATTCAAACGTCCTAAACACACACCAATTTTTCTCTGACCTATGATCTGACTAAACAAACAAATCAGATCTCGCCTCATTCTATACAAACTCTTGGAGAACTTATAACAATATAAACATTTTTAACTATCATAGAAAACTTTTGTGTATACCTATTATCAATAAATCTAAATGTTTTAAATAAATAAAAAAAAGTAGGGATTGGTTGCTACAGTAATTTATTTTTAAATAAATCACGAATGTTATGAGAGAGGGTGGAGAGTGATGGATCATGTGAAAGTCTGTGCTCATATA
This sequence comes from Epiperipatus broadwayi, assembly GCA_028023455.1. Taxonomy (NCBI): domain Eukaryota; kingdom Metazoa; phylum Onychophora; class Udeonychophora; order Euonychophora; family Peripatidae; genus Epiperipatus; species Epiperipatus broadwayi. Next base: position 12,824 of record JAQFVV010002655.1, on the reverse strand, counting down.
CCCTATATTTTACATATATAGACATAGGTATATAATAAGCCTGTGTGTTTCAGTTATTACATAATAGAGATGTCTGCCCATCCCTGGTATATGTATTAAATGGATTATGTCCTGTACATGAGGGGTCAGATTGACCTTAGGTCAACATGGGTGTGACAAGAATCTCGGCCTCAGGGTGGCCTTTGAGCATTCCATCATCAGATTTTCAATTGGATGGACGGTTGAAGAGTTGGAGTGTGGAGTAGATTGAAGCCTGTCCATTAAAGCATGAGGATTGGCTATCTTAATATATATCTGAGCACTTGTAGCATATATGTGTAGAGATGGTAATATGGACCAACTGAAAATTGCTGGTTTAGCATGAAATACGTATATTGGTGATTATTTATCTTTTCAACATATATGTGTTCAAGTCTATCAGTATTATGAGATAGTGTGGAGAGTGGTGGGTCACGTGAAAGTCTGTTATCATATACCCTATATATTATAAATCACGAATTTAATTTTAAATTTTATAAAATGTATTCACAAATGCTAATAAGAATCAACTTTTCTGAAATAATTAAAGCATATTAATTAAAAAGAAACCTTCTAAGAAAGTAATTATAATTTTTAAATAAATATTATAGCCTTTAATTAATAATCCATTTCAGGAATCTTAAATTAAATATCAACGGGAAAAACAACAACTATACAATAAGCAAATAAAAATTTGTTTATTTTAAATTGTTTTTGATTTTCTTAAAGGTTTAGTTTTTCCTCTTTGTTTATTTCATAATTTTCAAATTATAAATTTGTGCTAATAAATTCAATATTTATAGCCAACTTCACGAAGAATATTAATTATTAATAAAAGAAAATTGTAATTTCTGCGAGAATAGTTTTCACAAAAATAGAATTATAAATTAAACTGATAAATTAAAAATTAAATCTAATAAAAAGTGTAAAATTTGAAAATAACAATCTCTTAAATAATTAGAATTAATAATTGTTTAGTTATAATATTTGATTATTTTGCTTTTATATGCTGTCTTTATAGTAATACTTAAAAATCCTATTTTTTTTTAATTTTTACTTCTACCAATCTTATATCTCTATAACTTAATTCTCTTACTACATCTTTTTCAAACTAGTAATTGTAGATATGACATTAAATATATACATATATTCCAAGATGTATTTTACAAGTGTTATTAGTAATGTTGTCGATCCAAACATTCCCACTGATAATCCAAGAACTTTATGTACTTATCTAAATGAATTATATAAGGTCAGTTAATTAATATAATATTTATCAATGAATTAAACAACAATATTTTTAAAAATATTCAATTGATCTTAAGTCATTTTTATCATGTCAGAATATATTATGTTTTTTAGCCTCATATTTACATTTTAAAACAATTAAAGATCATATGTAATTATCAATCTTAATAAATCTACATTGGAGATGGAAAGTTCCAGATTGGCTTAGTAAGCTTCAAGAAGAAATAATACATATTTGATTTTATACTTAAATATTTACAATTTTAAAATTGAAGAGCATGTAGATATAAAAATAATTTCTAGAACTAAAAGTTTATATGCAAGAGATGTATATAGTTTTTTAGATAATATAAAATTAACATTCCTGTTCTTTTCTGAAGGGTGATAGATATATTTGATAGTTATTATACTTTAATTGTCCATATGTTTGTATCTTGAAAACTATTATATGCAACATTTATTAATCATTATAATGTTTATTTATTTCTAATGAATAAATCCTTGTTTATGATTAAAATTTTCCATAACTATCTTTAAAATCATGATTGCAAAATATCAAAGACATCTTAACAATAACATATCAACTTTGTGAATAAAGAAGTGTAATAATTAAATATATAATAAGACCAAAATATTTATTTAGTTTTCAGACTAAAATATTTATTAATGAAAATAGTTATGCATCAAATTTTTATTATTAATACATATCAGCAGTGAATACATTAAAATCATAAATATTGTCATTGATTTGTAAAAAATAAATATATAATTATTTAAAAAATTGACAAAAAATGATAACTATATTTATTTTAATAGGAATTTCTGTTTTGCCTCTAATCACTTCCTGATTCATATTACTACTCTTTTTCATTTATATTTCTGGGGGGAAAAAAATTTAAACAAAATCAAAATGTAAACATTACATACTAACTGAAAAACAATATTTCATTTAATTTTACAATAAAAGTAAATAAGTAAATTAACTGAATGTAAAATTATGATTTTTCAATTTTAAAATTTTAATTAAAGCTGAGTTCAACAAACACAATAATTATAAAGGCCACAATGCAATATAATAACATTTAGATTATAACATGGTATCTCATACTTGTAAAATGATATCTATTTGTTTTATGCAAATACCATTTCAAATTTGAACTTTTATTATATGCATTATATGTAAAAATATTGAATTATTCATATAAAAAAATTAAAAAATATAATGAGATAATGAAATAAAGTTATTTTTTGTTTAACTGAATTGCTTTTTTTGTAATTAGAGATTCTAATGCAATAAATTTGCTATTTATTAGCGTTGTTATTAGTTGCAACCAATTTTATATATGCTTTCAAAAGTATCAATAAAAACCTAATCAATTGAAAAAGATGAAAAAATTACAGCTGTCTAGACCACAACCGCTGATATATAAAAGAGGAGTGTGGGTATAAAATTATAATTACAGGATCTTTTTGCAAAATAAGTAAATACTTAGAATGGTATTGGGAGGAATACCTGTTCACTTTATAAAATAACATGAAATTAGGAAATTCAAATGTTGATGTGAATATCATATACTGGTAATTGTTTTGTATTTTAAATCTGCACCTTAATGTGAAAATTCACTTTTTGACTTAGTTTTTACTGTTCTCTGAATAATATTGAGATTTTTTTATTTTAGTTAGAATTAATGCCAGTTATTTTACTTCAATTTGGCCATCAAATGAATATCAAATTGTTAAATGAACATTACAGAATAGCTAGCTATAAGTAAGCTACTCTAGGTTCATTTACAATGGGATTATAGTATTAACAATGTCTAACTAAGAAATTCAATGATCTGATTCACAAGGTTAAAGTTTCATCACATGATCACCATTCTTTATGTTTACACAATCTGTTTTCTACAGATGAAAAACTCTCCATGCAGTAACACAACTCAGTGCAAACCAGAGTAATCAATGGATGCAGAAAGGTTTGTACATAAAATCTCTATTTAGTGCCTACTCATCCAATATCCCCAGACTAGTTTCTAGCTTGTGGATTTCATCAGTAAGAAGCTTTGGGTCTGAGAGCACTGCACATAGATCTTAGGATTGCAACCCTTCAGCAGCCATGTTTTACCTTTTTAGTTAACTAAAAAGCTTTGAGTCCAAAATGAAAACACAATGTTTTTGAGCTAAGCTCATCGATTTGTATAGTTGTATAGATCTGAACTCAGTTCAGCATCCATACTTTTTGGTGTTTTTGGTTCTTTAATAAACATAGTCACCATAATCCTATTAGGAAGAATTGGTATTAAACCATCAAACATCACATGATCACCATTTTTAGGCGTACACAATCTGTTTTTCACAGAGGCAAATCTAGCTCAGCTTGAATTGTGTTTTCATTTTTGACTCAAAGCTTTATAGTTAGCTGAAAAAGTAAAAGGTGGCTGCTGGAGGGTTGCATTATTTCCTAATATCTAGGTGCAGTGCTCTCAGATCCAAGGCTCCTCACTGATGAAAGCCACAAACTAGAAACTAAACTGGGGATACTGGATGAGTAGGCACTAGATAGGGATTTTATGCACAAACTTTCCTGCATCCTTTGATTACTCTGTTTGCTCTGAGTGATGCTAATGTATGGAGAGTTTTGCCTCTGTGAGAAATGTTAAAGTTTACGCATGAAAATAAAGTAAATATCTTAATCTAATAAAAAGAATTTAAAAAAATTAGTGTATCCATTGAATGATTGTTGCATAAAATTAGTGGCTATTTAAAAATATGACATTTATAAATTAAATTAAAAATGGTTTTAAAAAATTAACTGCAATTACATTTTAAGAATAACTGGACAAATTGGAGGAGAAAATACAACAAAGAAATGTGTTAACTTTCTAATCTTAGTGATATTTTTATATGACAGCTATATTATATTACTAATAGGAAACAATAATTGTGTGAGTGAGACAGTGTAATGGTAGACTAATAAATACAAAGTTAAAGATTTCAAGATTATTTCTTATTTTTGTATCATAAATCAAATTAAAACTTCATTTAGAAAACATATTTAATGTGCAAATCTGAAAAGGAGGCTCAAACATCACATGACTTCCAAATCTGAAAAGGAGGCTCAAACACCACATGACTTCCTGAAAAATTAATTGTATGATTTATATATTTTTAGAGGTATAATTTATGGAGAAAATTGATACCAAATTATAGGTTTAAAGTTGTTATTAATCTTTATCATATCTTTGAAAAAATAATCTGGTTATTCATAATACCATTTACTACATACAAATATATTTGAATACAAATTTATATTACATTTAACAGCGGAAGTGCTCTAAGTGATTAATATTTTTGCAGGAATTTAATGAGTAATATATTTAATTTTTAAATGAGATTAACCGTTTATTTTTAAGGAAACAAATAATAATTATATCCTAATTTAATGATTAGTAAGTAATATTCCACTGGAAAATTGATGTATAGGCTATCGATATAAAAAATTATTAAACAATAATGATGAAAATATATGTTGTCAAAGATCTGCTCCAATTGATGAAGATATGTTCTGTTATAAATACATCTTGGGGGTTGTTGGCTATATATATAACACTAAATAATCAAAATGAGACAACCCTTCACAATACCCATAGTTCAATTCAGATTTCCCACAATTCTGTTACTTTAACATTTGATGACTGCCGATTCATTAACATTTGATGATTTCTTGAAATCAACATAGCCTCTTTTATTTTATGTTTATTGTGGCAACATTCAATTTGAATAATTTTCATATTTTTATAATCAAATTTAAATCCATATTGACAAGCTTTATTATGATCAATTATAACAGATGATGAAGATTTATTTACTTCTATTCCTGATTGTTTCTCTTTTTGAATTCTATTATATAAAAGCATATGCTCTTTTATTCTTTTCTCCAATGTACACTTAGATTCACCAATATATTGTAAGTCACATCTACATATCAATTTATATATAACACAATTTTGATTAAACTTTGAATTTTGAATTTTAGAGTTATTAAGTAATCTGTTTATATTATTTGTTGAGAAAAAGCAATATGACACAAATCATTATAAACTCTCCTAATAAACTTCACCTGCTCAAGACTACAAGATGTATAGTTGAAAGTATGTCTAAAAATGAGATAATTTATGTGAATTTTACTGTATTTTGATATATATTATACCGGATACTCCATCTATTCTGATACAGAGGGCACCACCAGACCACTACGTGTCTGGAAAATTTATTTACTGTGATCAGAATAGATGATGATGATGATGGTTTGCACTGACTAGACTCAGGGAGAAACAAGAGATCTTAAATTGTTTAGACAATTGAGACAAACATCAGCCAAATTAAGTTTAAACATATTTAACAAAATTTTATTCAGAGAGAAATAACTTATAAGAAAAGTTTATAAGTTAACAAATAGGATTAGCTCAGGCGTGTACCAGAAAGACTAAATGCAATGCTCTGGAAGATCTACTGATTCTCTAATAAACAAATTATAAAGGGAGGAAACAAATTTCATTCGGCAGAGGATTCACCCAAACATTGGTTTTCACTTTCAGATATTTAAACAATATGTTCTTGAAACAAATCAACGAAACCAGCACCGACGAGCTTTCCGAGGCCCGTGAAACGTGTCAGACCACGAATGTCAAGTGTCAGTAGAAGCTGCACCTATTATTACACTTAAAATAAAGGTGGTTGATTTACCCCAAGAACAACCAAAAAATATGATCTAAAATGAAAGGAAGATGATTGAAACTGGTAAATCCGAACCAAACGATTGGAGAAAACTAATAATAATTAAAGATCTCAATAGGTGACAGGTAAATCTTTAGAAAACCAGTTACGTCTGCCCAGCAATTAAAGAAAATGAATTACAAACAAATTCTGAGTACAGGCTCTGATAAATTTAAAGCACATGTAATAAATACAAAAATAAATCTATTGGAGAGTGCACATGAGTCCGAAAATATTAAAAGTTTTAAATACTTTAGCAAAATGAAAGTCTCGCTCACCTGTAATTTAAAAAGGGATAAATATTATCTTCCTGTTGATGACTTATAAAATTACTGAGAAAAACAATTCTAATTTCCTCTTTCAGAGATATAAGAAACAAAATCACCACCTGTGGAAAATTAGACAATAAAGTTGTCAGCCAAAAATTTTTGGAGGTTTGCAAAAGTGCAAACACAGTGTTTAAAAATTAATTATTGAATAATAAAATAATTACAGGTAAGCATTTAAAATATACATGACTGCTAAAGCATTTATAAAAAGTGAGGCATAAAAATATAAAACTCATTCGTCACTCTCCAATAAACAAAAATTGAAAGCAAATTTGGGAATCTTAAAACTAAGATTCCAAAACCCATTACAAAAATACAAGAAAACATAATAAAGATTAAATATGAGTATAAATATTACTTAAGCTTATGAATACAGATTTTTAATTAGACCGAGTGGAGATTTAATGAGAATTAATTTACCCTGAGAAGAATAAAAAAAATAGTTACCTTTCGGTAAAACACAGTTTGCGTAGAGTGCGCACTATTATTTTAGTTCATTTTCAGGTCCTTAGACAGGGGCAAGGTAGATGTAAAGAGGTTCCAGCTTCTTCTAGATGTTTAAGGCATTACTGGAGCAAATTTGGAAGTTAGGGATCCATTTTTTGTTAAATTAGCAAGCCATTATGGTGGTGATAACACATATAGTATCTGTCATCTTGTTGCAAGCAAAAGGATTTAAATAACAGCGAATTTCCTTTAAGAATTTAAATGTCCATTGATATAAACTTTCACTTGAGAAACAGCTTGTCTAGTTAAGAATAATTAATAACTAACTCTCCAAATTTTCGAGGCTATTTATATCTCACTCCATTTCCCGTGAAACACTTTCCTTGTTGTTGAATTTCTATGCCTTAAGCAGAGCAAATATTAATCTCCAGCTCAATCTAATCTTAGAATTTTACCCAGTAATTATTGAAACAAAAACAACACAAATCAAATCTCCGTTTTTGAGAATGAACTTTAAAATGATTAATGCAAAAGCCCCAGGAATGCAATTAGCAAGGTTGCTTGTTTTTAATTAATTGATTTAAAGTAAAAACAAGCGGTATAAGAAAACTATTTTAAAATAAATCGTTAAACATTGAAATGATCCGTTTTACATATAAACGCATGTGTATTTTGATCCACGTATTCTTTTTAAATAATAATAAAAATTTAAACATTAAACATTTAGTGAAAATTAAAAACTTAATTTTTTTTTTTTGTAATAACACCATTGAATCGGATTTCAATCCGGTTCAACTGCCTCAAAACGTGATCAAAAAAAAAAAAAACAAAAAAAAAACATTCCTGTAACTTTTTTTTTTAAAACTATAAACACTTTAACACTATTCTTAGAAATTTGGCCGAACGTTTGCCTCACACTCATGAAAAACAAAACAATATTTCATTTTAAACATTTTCCATTTTCATAATCCATTAACAAAATCTTTTTATTTTATTTTTATTAAAGTCAAGCCGTCCGATTGCTAAATGCTGAACCCTTAACTTTTGTCCGGCGGTTCTTTTACTCCATTTACTAACTTACTGAAATAAGTTTCTTTCTCACTTATATTCTCTTAGCTTATACAAATTTCTCTTATCTCTTTCTCGTTCTGTTCTCTTTTCTAGCATATATACCTGAATCTTTTTCTTAATGAAACTTCCCAATTCTTCATCCTTTCCTACTTTACTTGCGAGCATATCAACACTAGCAAAGAGAAAATTTTTATCTTCTACCCATTTTTTGAATGTTTTACATAAGATTGTTCTATAGATGGATTCTATTTCAGCTTTAAAATCATATTTCTTAATCTTTCTTTTAACTCTTTTCTTCTTTTTGAATTCATATTCAAAACAAACTGTTATTGAAACCAATTTATTTTTAGTTTCACGTGGAGACTCTTCTACCTGCTTTTCTGTTTTTACTTTATAACTTTCTTCTATTGCTTTATTTACATTTACTAAATTTTCCATCACATTTTCTACCTGTACCCAATCTTTGATTGTTTCTAACTTTATTTCCACCATATCCGTTTTAACACTATCCTGTGCTACTTCAATTTCTATATCTTTTATGATGTCTACTTTTTCTACTTCCTGACTCTCTTTACTCCACTCATTTTTCCGCTCCTTTTCCATCTCAACTTCTTTTTCTATTTCCTGAGTTTGATCTACTTCTCCCATCATTTCTCATCTCATTTCTCTAATCATTTCTTCCTTTATTGCCTGCTGGCCCTGCTTAACTTCACTAATTTCTTCCTTCATTGCCTGCTGGCCCTGCTTAACTTCACTAATTTCTTCCTTCATTTCTATCTCCAACTTTATCAACATCTGCATCATCCTCTGTGACTCACTCTCTTCTTTTTCAACTACTCCCATTTTCACACAAGACTAAATTCGCTTACACTAACTTCTTAAAAACAACCCAAAAATCTAAAAGCAAATAAAATGCTATTTACTGTTTTCTATAAATTATTTCATAACAAAGACAAACTATATTTTACTCTTCAAAAAAAATTAAGTCTGACTGACTTTTTAGAAAATACGCTCTTACTGTTTCTGAATTATTTCATTAAAAAGATGAACCCCATCCGGCCAAACTGCTCCAAAATACATGCAACAATTAACAAACCGAACCTCTACCTACTAGATCTTTCCTCTTACACCTGAAATCTTTCTCAATTGTCTAACAAAATCTTATGTGGGCTTGAAAACTCAAAGCCCTACCTTGGTAGCACAAAATTATCCTATATACCAGACACTCCATCTATTCTGATACAGAGGGCGCCACCAGACCACTACGTGTCTGGAAAATTTATTTACTGTGATAAGAATAGATGATGATGATGGTTTGCGCCAAACTAGACTCAGGGAAAAACAAGAGATCTTAAATTGTTTAGACAATTGAGACAAAAGCACAAAGGCAAACGTCAGCCAAATTAAGTTTAAACATATTTACCAAAATTTTATTCAGAGAGAAATAACTTATAAGAAAAATTTATAAGTTAACAAATAGGATTAGCTCAGGCGTGTACCAGAAAGACTAAATGCAATGCTCTGGAAGATCTACTGATTCTCTAATAAACAAATTATAAAGGGAGGAAACAAATTTCATTCGGCAGAGGATTCACCCAAACATTGGTTTTCACTTTCAGATATTTAAACAATACGCTCTTGAAACAAATCAACGAAACCAGCACCGATGAGCTTTCCGAGGCCCGTTAAACATGTCGGACCATGAATGTCAATTGTCGGTAGATGCTGCACCTATTATTACATTTAAAATAAAGGTGGTTGATTTACCCCAAGAACAACCGAAAAATATGATCTAAAATGAAAGGAAAATGATTGAAACTGGCAAATCCCAACCAAACGATTGGTGAAAACTAATAATAATTAACAGGTAAATCTTTAGAAAACCAGTTATGTCTGCCCCAGCAATTAAAGAAAATGAATTACAAACAAATTCTGAGTACATGCTCTGATAAATTTAAAGCACACATAATAAATACCAAAATAAATCTATTGGAGAGTGCACATGAGTCCGAAAATATTAAAAGTTTTAAATACTTTAGCAGAACGAAAGTCTCGCTCACCTGTAATTTAAAAAGGGATAAATATTATCTTCTTGCTGACGACTTATAAAATTACAGAGAAAAACAATTCTAATTTCCTCTTTCAGAGATATAAGAAACGAAATCCCCACCTGTGGAAAATTAGACAATAAAGTCGTCAGCCAAAAGATTTTTGGAGGTTTGCAAAAGCGCAAACACAGTGTTTAAAAATTAATTATTGAATAATAAAATAATTACAGGTAAGCATTTAAAATATACATGACTTCTAAAGCATTTATAAAAAGCGAGGCATAATAATATAAAACTGATTCGTCACTCTCCAATAAACGAAAATTAAAGTAAATTTGGGAATCTTAAAACTAAGATTCCAAAACCCATTACAAAAATACAAGAAAACACAATAAAGATTAAATATGAGTATAAATATTACTTAAGCTTATGAATACAGATTTTTAATTAGACTGAGCGGAGATTTAATGAGAATTAATTTACTCTGGGAAAAATAAAAAAAATAGTTACCTTTCGGTAAAACACAGTTTGCGTAGAGTGCACACTATTATTTTAGTTCATTTTTAGGTCCTTAGACAGTGGCAAGGTAGATGTAAAGAGGTTCTGGCTTCTTCTAGATGTTTAAGGCATTGCTGGAGCAAATTTGGAAGTTAGGGATCCATCTTTTGTTAAGTTACCAAGCCATTCTGGTGGTGATAACACATATAGTATTTGTCATCTTGTTGCAAGCAAAAGGATTTAAATAACAGCAAATTTCCTTCAAGAATTTAAATGTCCGTTGATATAAACTTTCACTTGAGAAACAGCTTGTCTAGTTAAGAATAATTAATAACTAAATCTCCAAATTTTCGGGGCTATTTATATCTCGCTCCATTTCCCGTGAAACACTTTCCTTGTTGTTGAATTTCTACACCTTAGGCAGGGCAAATATTAATCTCCAGCTCAATCTAATCTAAGAATTCTACCCAGGGTTTATTGAAACCAAAACAACACAAATCAAATCTCTGCTTTTGAGAATGAACTTTAAAATGATTAATGCAAAACCCCCAGGAATGCAATTAGCAAGGTTGCTTGTTTTTAATTAATTGATTTAAAGTAAAAACAAGCGGTATAAGAAAACTATTTTAAAATAAATCGATAAACATTGAAATGATCCGTTTTACATATAAATGCATGTGTATTTTGATACACATATTCTTTTTAAATAATATTAAAAATTTAAACATTAAACGTTTAGTGAAAATTAAAAACTTAATTTATTTTTTTTGTAATAACACCATTGAATCAGATTTCAATCTGGTTCAATATATATATATATATTGATTTGAATATTACATATTTTGTGGAATGAATACAGACAATATTGTAACAGTAAAAGTTCTTTTAACAATTAATAATAAACCAATTGACGCTAATATAAAAAATAATACAATATTCAGCAAATGAAATTTTCATATAGGGGAATTTAAAGACAACTAACAGATAACTTTACATGGTGGTGTGACTGAATACAATTTATTTATAATTGAAAATTGGTACTAGTCACAAGCAACAATCAAATTGAATATGTGTAAAAACAAGTTTTTATACACATTCAATTATATTTCCAGATCATTACTCCCTCTACCTAATAATTTATTACATTAACAAAATAATCAACGTGGTTCAGATGAAAAATGATATACAATAAAATTATTAACAACAACAATAACTTTAATTTAAAAAATGATAATGATAATGGTAATAAAAATGTATTTACATATTTACATTTATGAAAATTATATGGTGATCATGTGTGAGAGAGAAACAGTAATTGTAACTTACAATCACTTTGAGAATGGTCTTAGAAAGTTCAGTTGATTTACTTTAACAGCTTCTTTGGTTTATTCCATGACAGTTTTTTTATGAGAGTTTCCATTGCACTTTTCTTCTGAGCATTTAAAATAGGCAGATGCATAGATTAATTTGCAGAAGTAAATTTCTATGGGATAATCACATACGATGGTTGGATTTTTTTTTTATATCAAGAAACTGTAAAATATTGCTTCAGCATTCAGTAGTGATGAATAGATCGCCAGAATCAGGATTAATTATTAAAGCATATTTTACCTACATCTCTGTACTCAGCTACAATTCTGAAAAGATCAGGGAAAGATTCTGAAGGATTTTCTACTCCATATAAAAATCCCCACAAAATTTTATTCACTTACATCTAGTTCAAGACGCTTCCACAAAGTGTGGTATAATTCTTCCCAGTTTTTTTTTTTTTTTTGGAAAACAAATGAGTTTAGAAAATTTCTATTGATTCTCATAGCAACATTTTTGTTTTTATTTTTCCCCCAGTCATTTGTGACTGGTTTATATAGCAATGTTTTTTTTTTTTCATATAAAATTGTAATATTATTTTTTAAAATAATATGTTTTTCCAACATTTTAAAACTACACAATTTATTCTTTATGCATCCTTTGATATTTGTTACTTTTAATAATGAAAAATATTGGCTTACAATATATGTATATATCATTATCTATATGTTTTAAAAAGTGTGAATTTAAAATTAAATAATAGTTTACAGACTAATGAAATTAATATCTTTGTTAGTCATTTATTACTAGAGACTATCCACTTAATTAAACATGTTTCATAACAACACTCTACCATAATTAGGGACTGGTTTCTATCCATTTTTAATTTGTGAAGGGTGTAATTATAAACATATGACCAAAGATGTGAAAAGTATGTATGATTCACCAGGATGCATATTTTGGGCTAAAGCAGCACTCATCAATTAGATCAGATCACAATATCACATATACCTTTATCATTGTTCAGTATATATATATATGATCACTAGATGGAGCTTTACCAATAGCTCACTAACAAGCGTTG
>JAQFVV010002654.1:0-21359 GCA_028023455.1 Epiperipatus broadwayi | reverse complement strand
ACTTAATCGGATTACAATCAGGTTCAATATATATATATATATATATATATATATATATATATATATATATATATATGCCAATTACTTCTATTTTATTAATTAAGTTTATTTCAATCACATAAAATCTCACAATCATAATTTATACATCTATATTTAAGAGTATCTATATACCTTGGGAAAATAAAGCGTTCGTCTTACTATCGTTAAAATAATTTTTCATTAAATATTTTGTCATAGTTTCAAATATAATCTTTCAACTGGCTTTTGTTTATTTTCATGACCGTAATGGTGTGAAAATAATTTATCTTATATGTATAATGAATCTCAGAATGCTCCCCTAAATAATGTTAGTCATCATGTTTCAGAACCGTAATCCAAAGCGTTAATAGTAATTTTATGTAACTTCTAATAACCAATTGGCATTTTAATATTGGACCCACCAAAGATGTGTATTTATTTGTAATATATTATGTAGCGAATAAAGAGCATATGAGAAATAATAGCGTGAATGACACTATGTAATTGCTTGCTCATTCACGCACGCACTAAGGTATATAATTAATTTATAAATGTATAATAATTTGTCAGTATATTAAACTATATTTTTATTGTCTAACTTATTTGAGTAGTTCAAATTCCTTTTCTTCCACTTCCACATATTACAGCCATGCTTATATATTGTTTTACTATAGTCATTGTTAATAGATGTCTCATTGTTTTGCTCAGCTTTGCTAGTCGGCCGGATTAAGATTAATTCTCATGTGCCATCACTATTATGTTATTCATTAGGTGTGTGATCTGGATTTTAGAGAGTGGGTTTGAATCCATGCTGGTCCCTGACCTAAATCTTGGGCTTGACTGGTTTTGAAGTACATTTTGTGAGTTCCAGCTCATGTTAGAAGAATAAACATGTTTTGACCGGTACAATATATATATATATATATATTAATTTTTTCATCCAGGATTAAGAAAAGGGTTAATTGGCATTCTTTAAAATGTTCTTATTTCTGTTTGTAAAAAAGCTGTCTTTAATCTTTTGTTATTTAAGCTAACATTTCAACATTTTCTTTGTTCTCACATTCAACATAAAATTGAAGGGTGAACCATTATTACTTATCAGAAAATACTAAGTTTGGCTTTATTTTATAGATATTTTTTTTGTTACTAAAATAAATTTTAAATATTCACATTTTCTTTCTATAAATATTTAAAAAAATGAAATCATAATTAAAACAAAAAGCTTTTTACATCATTATGTGTATAAAAAATTATTACCATTTCACATAATCAATAAAATCTTTATTTGTCATTTCTTTTAAAATCTAAATGAACATTTATTTATTTGTTTTATATCTAATGAAATATGCTTTAAATGTTAAAATTTTTTTCATATTTATTGCAAAATTACAATATTTTTATTCAGCTATGAATAGCTTTAGTGTATATTTGCATTGTCCACTTATATAATGTTTTATTTTTGAAAATAAAGTAATCCCATTCAAAATATTATTAATGATTCATATTTTTTATTTCCAATAAATATTGTATAAATTATTGTATAAAAAGTATATAAAATTCTGATACATTTTCAAATAAAATTGTTTTGGCTACTCAAACTATTTTCTTTAAATAATGTTGTAAAAATGGTGATGTTTCAAAACTGTCAGAATACAAAAGAGGCACATGTCAGCGTAGTGCTAAATTCTATTATTTTGAGGATTTTTTTAATTTTTTTTTGGCATCTATAGAATTTTTTGAACTAACATGTTATATATATATAATTATTCAAAACAATACAATAATTAATACAGTAAACAATATTTTAAAAAATAATATATACCAATTTAATAGAAGTACTTTCAACTATCTATGTAGTCGTTATCAACTAGATTCAAATTGTATTAGAAAAAAACGTTACAAATATAAACAAAAAGTAATACGTCATACATCAATTTTCCCACAATTCATTAATTTTTATATTGGCAGTCTGTATGTTTATCAACTGTTGCTTTTCACTTTTTATTAACATAGCTTCTTTAATTTTGCGTTTATTATTATTTCTTTCAATACACAAAATCTTAATTTTATTAAAATTAAAATCAAAACCATAATTACATGTTACATTATGATCAAAAAGTACTGATGGTGATACATCATCATTTTTAACATTCCCTTGTCTTGATTTTTTCACTCATTTATATAGCAACAAACGTTCCTTTGATCTTTTCTCCAATGTACATCGAGATTCCCCAATATATGCCTTTCCACAAACACACAGCCATATATATATATATATATATATATATATATATATATATATATATGCATAATACAATATAAAGCTTGTGGAAATTCTCACTAGGGGTAAATTAATTAAATACAAAGCACTGTATTCAGAAACATGGAAAGGTTAAAAGGAAATAACCCAATAAAAGCAAAAGTTAATTAATTTATGTAATAAAATTAGCTGGCAAGTATTTTTTAATATGAAACTATACTTTTGATAAAAATGGATAAATTTAAATTATCATATTGTCATGTCCTTTTAATTTTTTATTATTAATCAGTTAGTTTATTAAATAATTGTTTAGAAATGTTATAGTGTTAATGTGTCTATTTCTACAGCTATTTGTTCTACAAAATGACATTGTGTGTGATTTTATTTCTTTACAATAAGGTTTTTATGAATTTTTAAATTATCCCAGTAAAATTATTTTTTAAAAACCGTAGAGTAAGCTGTTATTTCCACATTTCACTTGTTACTAGTTTCAGTTCCTAGAGTGCTATGACTTGAGATAGCTCTAGAACACAATGGTTATTTATACGATTGTAGGGGTTTATGTCAGCATTTGGAATTCCAGATATGTCTATGGAAGGCACAATAGGTAACAACTTTAAAGTTGATTCACTGAATATTCCCTTAATTTTATTAGAAATTTAGCTTATTGTTGGCTGCTATGCTAATGGTAACATGTGGTCAGAACAAAAATGTTAATTAGCAGGTATCAACATCCTAATATTATTTTTATTATGAGTGATGGAATAACACATAGGTAAACACATTCCAAGCATTGTTTATATTCTGCCCTAATTTTCGCACTGGCTAAATAAATAGCCTGTTTTTAATGTCTCTCTTTTATATCCAATCACAAAGTTAACTGTTGACTTTGTGGACTTAATTACTTTTGTTGAATGCTGAGTAATTTGTAGTTTATAACTTATGATTAGTAAAACTACTCTATAATGTTGATGCTATTATCACATGCTCCTTCCTTAATTTGTATTTGTACTTTTAATGTTCATTTTTATAGTATTTATTTATATTTGTTCATCTTTGTCTATATTATGGGGATCATGTTTTTAATCTCACAACCTTATTCATCTACCTTTAGTACTATTACAATATATATATATATATATATATATATATATATATATATATTGTAATACGGGGTACTAATACAAGCGTATGTAATTGCGAGTGTTAATGTTGAGCGACTATATACGAAAAGAGATATATGTAAATAGTCATTCGAACCCTGTTACAAAGAGGGTGAATGTTAGGTGGGTATGCTTATATAAATATATTTGTATATGTGAGTATAAAATGTGTGTATGTATTAACGGTGATGGTTACAAGCAATTATATACGGAGCTGTATAAGTTGTAATTGATTATTCGTATATATTTTATCCGTTAGAATTTTTCTTTAAGTCTGATTAATAATATTGTCGGTAACACGTGTTTCTCTTTTGCTAATTAATCTTTTGAACATATGAAGATAGAAATAGAAATAAATCAGTTGCTGTAGGCGGTTTAGTAATAACTGGGTTACAAGCCAAGGGTCAGGTGGGTATCTTTGGAAAACAGAAGAAGGACGGGGACAGTGGGTAAGGATATTGGAAGAAAATTTTACAAAGTTAAAGAGTGAAAACAAAAGAACTTTCTGTGGGCTTGAGAGCAGAAAAGAGGAAAAAAGAAAAAAAACGCGGCTCGGACTACGGGGTGTGTGGACGTATAAAATTTTCTTAAGAATGTTTATTAATATTTCTCATCCAAAATGTCGGGGTAATTCAATAGTACTAGTTTTCAATAACCATCCAGTGGACAGTTGTCGTGGAACCCATCTGAAGTGGACCCCACGAATTTCGCTATACAAAGAGTTCTTGTTCATCAAGTGTAATGGCGATGAAAGATCTATGAAATGGGACCCTTTCATAAAGTGAGTGAATCATCTACTCCACCTCCAGAATAAGCTATTCGATATACTATATTGGAAATCCTCGCCATCCGTTATATCAACCAGACCAGTATTCGTGGAGAATTATAAATGCGGACTTGTCTTTGACCGTGTGAACGGTCGACGGACTTAAGGTAATTGACGTTTACGCTAAATATCCGATCATTGAATGCGTCTTGGTAGAGAAACTAGTGTTACCTCAATATTGATTGCTATAATAAATCTCTTTTAAATTAAATAAAATAACAACTTTAAATAAACAGCTCTGATGTATAATTGCACTATTTTGATGCGTATATGAATTATATATGTGTGTATCAGGGTAAATGAGCTGTGCGCTTGAATATTGATATATTTATATGCGTGTATAAATGAGATTTTATCGGTATTAAGTATGGTAATAAATAGAGTGAATTGTATGATAACATTCGGGTTGGGTTATTAGATTTAAAACGGATAAATTATCGGACAGAATAGATAGACACATAAGACTTAGTTGGGTAGTGTTTGGCTTTGTTCTCTAGTTAGACTATAGTCCCCAAACCCTGAGATTGAGCTGGTATGGATGCGCTACCATAAATAGAGGTATATATATATACCCGAACCCTTATTTATGTTTTCGATGAGATAATTCTCATCCATGTGTAAGATTGGCGCGTGAGATGGAATCAGACCATGCTCACAAATATCCTCACTCGAAGCTACGGGTAGAAGCGTACAATGGCGATGTAAAATATAACGGGTAGTATTATAATATATATATATATATGATAGTTATTTAGTTTGTTTCTTAATAAGTCAACAAATATTGCACAAAATTTGATGTTTCATGCCCAATTTTCTTTTCCTTTTTTTTAGATTTTTACGTGGTTTTAAAATTAGATAATTTACTACTAAGAGGAAGGAGCTGCAGAAGGCAGAATTTTCTTGAATATTATGTAAAACATTCTTTATGTAAGTAAGCTAAATTTACACAACACAATGCACTGATAAAATATCTATTGGAAAATACCTATCTTTTCATTATGTAAACTTATTAATACTAACTTTATTATTACCCTGCAACTTACTGCAAAAATTTTGCAACCGTATTACATTTATCAACTGCTCTCGCTATCTAATATTTCTCTACAACATTTTTACGTCCTCTTCTAATATATAACTATTTTAATATCCTTTGACAGTCATTTTTTAATTTCTCTATGCTTTAACAAAAACAATAATAGTTTCTATGGTATAGCTTTATTTAAAAGAACTTCTAATAATATCTGGGAAGATTCACAAAACAATGTAAGGCTGGATGCTGTTATAGATATTGTTCACAGGGTAGTTATTAAAATAGTCATAAGATGAAAATATTAATAGAGAAGCAGCTTCTGACTAAGAAATTTTTTATATATCTGATATTTTAAGAATGTTGGTCCATTTAAAGGCTAGATATTCTTGTTAACATAGACAAACTTTTTCACCATTGCATTCTTTATCTTACTTTCTTCAATCACTTATGTTAGTGATTTAATAATATAATCATTAAACCATTAAGCATCACATGATCATCATATCTTATACTAGCAAATAATTGTTTATAAACAAGTCAAAACTCTCCATACAGTAGTTGATTACTCTGGTTGGCACAGGGTGGCACTGCTGTATGGAGAGTTTTGCCTTGCTTAATAATATAATGTTGTAATCTGCTTATGCAGTCAAACATTTTCTGCATCAATTATGACAATGAAATGTATGTGTGCAACTACATTTATGTTTTTAATACCACATATAGCATTGCCAACCTCAATATTTTCTCTTTCTTTAGTTGCTTATTTTGCCGAAATTGCCATTTTAAATAACAATGAAGGAAGGTCCAATAATTGGCTTTATTCTATTTTTTGACAATCTTGAATTAAATTTTGTTTGATAATAAAAAATAGGTATACAAATTTTAAAGATTATTTACAGGATTCATTCTGAGTTTGATCTAAGAATAAGTTCTGTTATTTTACCTAGGACGTTACAATGTTCATATGTCATCTGACTTTATATGCAAATAATAATATAATTATAAATCATATATATAATAAAATTGATTTTACATAGCTTATGGTATAAATTATATTGATTAAAAGCTTGTAATATATTCTCAAAAACTTTGAATAAGCTTATATAAATATTTTTCGCTATCAAAATTTTACCTAGTAGTCATATGCTTAAACTTTTAAGATTTATATATTATATAAAAAGTCGAATAAAATAACTCTAAGCAAAGAGAACATTTTTAATAGCTAATTGTATTGTAGACTATCATTTTTTGGAATGAAAGTGCACTCTGAATAAGTAAAAAATTAACAGGATACCTATAAAATTGTAATATTTTTATTAAAAAAAATATCTACCCAGTTTAAACTAATTATAAAATTGTAATATAAATTAAAACCAGTAATTAAATTCTAATAATTTTGCGCATTTATGTAAATGTTTTTTTTTTTTGTCTGGAAGAAAAAAAAAATCGTAATGCTTTAGTAAAAACCTAATTAAAAGCATTTTTAGCCTATATAGGCCAAACACTTTAAAATGTAATTAACAATTAAATAGCATAACTTTCTATTCAGCATTCATGTTTAGTCTATATTTTTTTCTTATTTTTATTGTTTTTGCTTTGTTACAATTTATTTTCTTATAAAATTCTCTACAAGCTTTGTAAATCTTAAATTCCTTTTTTTTAAAATCAGCCTTACTATATTTAAGCATTGCCAAATTATTAAAAAAATTAGTTTCAGTTAATCTTATTATTTCTATAGTTCATTTTTTTTCAATAAAGCAATTGATACACCATTTGAATTCATATTAAATAAAAGATGAAAACAACAACTTGATACACAACTAGTTCTAAATCTGCCTTACTGTAAACACCATTTAATCTAAACATATATTTTTGTCTATATATACATTTCTCTATCAATATATTTTTTTGCAATCTGTACACGTCTTAAATCTATCCATTAAATTAACCCAATGCATTCTATCAAATGTATATTAGAACATAAACAAATAATCTTTTCATTCACATATATGTCAACAATGATACTTACTAGTCGAATTTTATCTATTGCTTTCAGTTTTCAAACTACAAACAGATATTCTGATAGAAATATTTGTAATTTAATTTATATCTAATACAAAACTCATTACAACAATTTCCAGTAAATTTACTACTGAAATAGACAATGTATGTAAAAAAGACAATATACAAATATGTAATGATCTGTTTTTACCAAAGTGATTGAATGTAATGATAATGACGGTACAAAATAACATTTTTTTTTTCCTAAACAAGTTTTTTAGAAGCCTAAATTTATAATAAAAAAAATAAATGAAAACAATTACAAGAAAAGGAAGCTCTAAAGTCATATGTAAATTAATTATTACATTTATATGTTATTTAAATAAGTATTCAAGATTTATGTTAAAATCCAATTAATTAAATGTAATATTTAGCAATAAAATCAGTAAGTTGCAGCATAAATAATCAATTCACATTTCAGTTTTTTTTATCTAATTTGCTGCTGTGGTGGCATTATTAGATGATTTAAATTTTCTACTGCAACTAATGAGGTAAAGAACTGTTTCATTATATATTGTGCAGACACATATATAATACCAAAGGTAAAAACTTTAATCGTGTTGAATTATAAACAAATTCTCGCTGTCAGTTTTATAATATTAACATATTTGTCTTTTGTAACCTAGTTCAAACAACCATTTATTTATTTATTAAACTATTACATTATTAAATAGTTTTTTACTTTCCATTGTACAACTGAAAAAAGAATTGCTTGTTATTTTGATATTATTTATGTAAAATTTTTAACTGTTCTAAATTATTAAAATCTTGAAATAAATATTCTGTATATACATTATATTTTTAGGAGAATAAATTAATATACTTTCATAAATATCCTCAAAAAATACATTTTAAGGCTTACAAATAATGTTTCAAGCACTTGAATGTCAAATTAAGATGTAAAAGTGGATTTATTGAAATATTAATATTAGAATTTAAGATATATATTATAGATCAGAGAGGTAAACCATTTTATCAAACAAGCAAATTAACAATTGTTTCCAATACTAGTAGTAAATTTTATAGGTACATGGTCAATATATATATATGTGTCTTTGGGTATAGATGATATTGCTGTTAAATAGTACAATAGAATGAATCATTTAAAAGATTTAAAAAGTTAATAACTATTGCTATGATTTATATTTTCTCAATTGTATAATTTGTATCAATTAATTATTATTATTCATTATATCCTTAATAAGCAACGATTTAAATTACAATATAAGATTTCTTCTAATTATTTAATATTTATGGTATGGATATTCAGATTAAAGATGGTGTCTTAAATTCTAACAGTAATGATTTTGTTAAACACTAAATTAATAAATGTTGAATGCTATGATTAGCAGATATAATGCATCATTTAATAATAAAAAAGAAATTTAAACTAGCAAAAAAAAATAAAATGAAATAATATAACTACTAAAAATTCTTCAATTAAATATTGATTAATAAAACATAATTATTATTAAACAAAAATTTGCTAAGAAAATAATGCATATAAAAAATTTGTGAAACATTTCATAGAATTAGCTGTAATTTAAATCAAAACATTATAGCTTCCTTGTACTTGATTTCAGGAAATTTAAGACAGTCTTACAAAACCGTTGAAGGTTTAATCTTACATATCTTAGCTTCAAAACTAACAATAAAAAAAAGATATATGTAGATCAAAAGGATGCTGCATCAACAATGCTGTAACTCATACATAAGCTAAGTATGCACAGACATACTCTAGTACAATAATTTCATTTTTTTATTTACATTTATTAGTATATTAAATATACTTAACATATCACAAGATCTAAAAACTATTCTAACATTCTATAATAATCTAGTTTTTAATGAATATATAGTTTTGTTGGTCATTGGCAGTTATTTTTTCATTATAAAAACATTATTTTATATATAACTACTATTATTTTCATATGTAGTACATTTCAAAATGTACCTTATGATATTAAGATAACATATCTTCTGTCATATTTATAAAATAGATTTGAATCCCAGATAATTTATTTTAAACATTTTTAGTAGCCTATTCATAACCAAACTAAGTAAATTATCAAATTTGATTAATAAATGGGTATCTAGCTATTATTATTTTAAAAGTAAACCCATTCCACAATTGTCATGCCTGGTGAATAATGTTTTTCATATTTATTGTTACTATGGAAAGGAATATTGCAAAAGATTTAATCAGAAATACTCTTTACAATGGGTACTTTATTTATTTATGTTTATCAATATATTATGTATATGTCTGCCTTTGATAATTTTACATAAACAAATATACATACAAATAATATAATAAAGCATTAATTAAATTTATCTATATGACTGTTATATATATATGTTTTTTTATTAATTTATCTTTAATTATCTCTATTTATCTCTCTGAGAGTGTATATATATATATTAATACATTGCTTTGACAGACTCTAAATGTTAAGTAAAATTTTAATGCCAAGACAGAGAAAAAAAGTGTAGCTTAATTTTGTCATGGATAAATTGTGGCTAATACTTTGTAATATTGTAATTTTATATATTTAAGAGCTGTTATATCAGTATTTTATCAGATATACAACTATAAAATAATTTTATACAACTTAAATAGTATAAGCTTTAACTTAAATTAATGTTTAAGATGTTATACACGTCCAAATTTATTAGATAAAAATGCCAATGATAAATAATGCATTTTAAGTTAATATTGCTAGTTTAGTCCTGGTTTAATCATTTAAAGTTTTAAAATTCAGAAACAAGGTTCAAACCCTATTTTTGGCTTTCTGGTACTTAAAACTAAAGATAGAATGTTTTAATTCTTTTTTAATATTAACATTTAATATTCTAGTTAAATATTTTGGATAGTTAAATTAGAAAAGAATTTAATAAAGCTAGTAATTAAAGTTCGAATTTTAAAATATTGACTAAATGAATATTGGATGAATGAATAAATATACTTATTTAATATTATTTATTTTAAAATATTTTTAAAAACGCTTTAAAACTTATTCTGAAAATTGTTTGGATTTCAAACAGTAATAAATAAAGGTATTAAATTGCATTAATATTTATTTTATTAAAGATATAATATAAATTTTAATTATATCATATTTTTTTTATCCTGGTATAATTTTTAATTGATTACTTTAGTTGGCAACTAGAAGTGTTTTGAAAAAAATTCCAACTGTTTAAAAAATTGATTTATTGTAAAATTCAATATTAATTAAATAATTTATGATTAATAAACTTACCTAGTGATAAATAGGTTAAGGATTCAAGCTAATCAAAGCAGAGGTTGTGGCTTAAAAGATTAATAAACAGTCTGGTAAAATGTTCACATGACCAATAGCATAAATAAGAAAAGAAAGACACCTGAGTCACTCAGGAATCATCACACACTTGTCTCACTTTATTTCAAATGTTTAATTTGTAGCAATCATATTTTACATTTTAAAAAATGTAATTTTCTTTAATTTTTTTTTAAGCTCATATGATTCACATAATTATCTGGATGGAAATACCAAAATAACTCATGTCTCTATACATGCCAGTTCAATGATAATATATTTTATTGTTACAATGTTTATAATATTATTTTTAAAGTTTACTGCATTAGAAATCGTCAGAAGTTATATATATATGTCAAAGAGTTGACCGGGAAGCGAACCCGGGCCAGCGCTTGGAAGGCGCTGTGCTAACCGCTAGGCCATCAACGTTTGACCAGCAGTTATTATTGTTATCATTATTATGACTTAAGAAGAATTGTCAATTTTAAAGTCCAATTGAATGACTGTGTTGTAAATAAAATTCCCCAGAATAATTAATTATCTTATTGTTAAGGACATTAAAAAAAATATTAGTAATTTCTTGATATTTTTTTAAAAATATTTATTTATATCAAATTGTTTGAATTCCTTACAAATTTATTAAGTCTACAGAAAATGAGCTAAATTAATAATAATTTATACTTCAATAACAAATATGTGTGCTCATTTAGATAAAACACATTTTCTTGTTAACTTATTAAAGCACAAATAAAAGACTCACTTATTATAACTATTTCTATTTTATCCCTTTGTAGAAAAAAAATATTTTTTTTTTTCTTGGTTGGTTAATAATAAAAAATCAACTTACAATGAATTATTAATAAATGTGTTGTGAAATTTAAAAATATTTCAATTGATAAAAGTTTGAAATATAAATTTAGCTTCAAAATGACATTATATTTAAGAAACTTGAATATTTTTTCTATATTTAAAGAAATATAAACACCTGCAATAATATTTAAACCTGTAGACTATTTCTTCTATCCATGCATTACTATGGTAGCCACGGAAATCAAAAATATGATATTGGAATAAAATATTTTCTTCCGCAAATATTTAACAATGTTAAGAAATGCTATTTATCAGAAATACTTTATTATACAATATTCACCTTATTATTAGAAATTTTAATAATTTGTATAGTGGATTAATTTGAAACCCAAATTTAAAAAACTTGAGATATATTTACTGTAATATTATGAACATTTATTATAATTTAAATCATGACTGTATTTAAGTAATGGTCTAAATTTATTATACACTCCTGTAAACACTATTTACAATTTAATAAGAATACCCAAAAGAAACACATTCAACATTGCATAATTATACAACAGATTTTAATATATTAGTTATATTGTTTTATATAATGGATATATTTGCTGTCCACAAGATGTTGTAAACACTCTTCTTCATATTCAAGTTGACTGAAAAGTCATCCAAAAAGAAGATCTAGATGACTGTAATTTATTTTTTTGATGAGAAAAAGGTTGAATTTATTTGTATTATGATTTATCACACCATATCTTATTTACATACAATATTATTTTTATTGTATATGCTATATTTCGAAATATTATCGATTAAAGTTCTCAAAATAGTACTTTTGCATATATTCATATTTTAAAATAGTATGTGTCTCCATTTTTAAATATGAATAATTTCTTTATGAAGGTCCATTGTTATGTTGTAAGCTAAGTGATATGTATATTTCTATAATTGATTTTATCTTATATTTCTTGTCTAATGTTAATAGAGGAATATTTCACATTACTTTTATTTATCATATGTCATGTTTATTAACTGTTGTATTTTGTTAGAAATATTAGAATTATTCTCTCTCTATTTTAGGAATGATTTTATATGTTAGTTTATGTTAAGATAGTAGTGTTAGACTCCATCATTATTTTTCTAGCTTATTTATAAAAGAATGGAAGTCTTTGTCTCTCCCTTATTAGCTACAGTCTTAATAAGATTTGTACGCTCTTAGCATATATTTTGGAGATTGTAGATTAGGATCTTTTTATTTTGGGGCAATTTCAAATTAATATTTTGTCCCAACTTTACAGTCTCATTATTTTTCTTGACTAGTAACAAAATCCTGGATCTTTTTTATCCATAAAAGTAAATGCATTTTATGAACTATGCCATTGTACTTTCACTTTGCCTTTTTTTATTATTATTGAAGGTGGATTTTGTCTGCAGTTTGAAGTATGTTTAATAAAGCATATGTAAGATTTTATCATGGATTTATATGGCATTTTTGGTAGTTCTATCTAGGTATTGAGAAATTTACCTTGCCTCTATAGTATTCTTGATTGGCTTAAATGTGAATATTAAATTGTAAATGTGTTGGTCTTTGATTCAATCTTTGTTAATGATCAGATCTAAGTAAAATAAATAATTAATTTTAAAAATTTTAAAGTATATTTTAGACCTAATTAGACAATACTCATCTGTCTTTCAATTCCTTCATTGTGAGAATGGTATGTTGTTGTTGTTGTTGTTGTTGTTATTATTATTATTATTATTATTATTATTATTATTATTATTATTATTATTATTATTACTATTATTATTATAATTATTATTATTATTATCATCATCATCTTTAAAAAGGACTTTATTGAATATAACAAGAAAAAGGTTACATTTATAACTATTTTACCACATGCAGATGAATTGAAGTTAGTATAAATAAGTTAAAAATTGTAATTGGGAGGGGGGGAGGAACAAAGACAAAGGATATGCATGTGGTTTACAAATTTAAGTTTACATTTTTTTTAAAAATATATATACATCCAATTAGTTTTGTGCAATGGTAAGGCTCTTAGTTCTGTTTTTTATTAGTCTTTTTTTCCATCTATAATTTTGAGCACTGTTGTATTGTAATATATATCAGGTGGCTGTGTACATCTTTTGGGAAATAATTTTTTCATCACTTAAGCAGAGCTGTTTCATTTTGTTCCAGAATGTGTTTGGGTATCTTCTTGGATTATTGTTATACATGAAGGAGCATCTTGTGCACCATAGTGTAAATAATATAAAAGTACTTGCTCAAATATGTGGGTAGCTACCCTTAAAAAATGATTGTAAAAGTGTTTGAAAGTCACAATTTCTTTTTTTGTACAATGATGGGATGTATGAGCGAATATTATCAAATGCAGGGCAGGTAAAAAGAAAATGTTATTGTGTCTCAGTCTCTCTATGACATAACCAGCATATGTCTTCTGTATTTATGTAATGCCTTCTATATCTACAAAAGTGTAATGTTGGCAGTGCTTCAAGATAATTTGAGTAGAAAATCATAATATTTGGGTTCTAATGACCATAATTTAAATTTTTGGGTTAGTTGTCTATTGTTAAAGTTTAAAATTGGTCTTTTATCATTTAGGGGAGAGCAAATTATCTGGTATACATCCCAATATTTCAATTTATCTTGAGGTGGTAAATAGGTAATGTTTGGAATGTTAAGAATTAGTATAAGCAAGTTTTTCCAATATTCGCTTACTGGTGGTGGTTTATCTGTTAGGGTAATCTTGAAAAACACTTTCATGTATGAAAATAAATAAGCACATGCAGAAATAAGATTTAATGTCTTTGAATCTTAAAAATATGTATTGAATATAGTCCTAAACCATTTTGTATTAGAGGAGCTTGAATACATTTCACTGAGTTTTTTTTACTAGTAAAAGATTTAGTGTATAGTATTATTGGAGAATAGTATGTGATTCAAGTCATAATTAATAGATTAAACAGGGATACTTTTGAATACAATGGAAGGTAAGATTTTGAAAGTGAATCAATTATGTTTTCTATTTTATTTTTAATTTTGTCTTGTATTTTTCGATGCATTTCTAGGTTGCTCAAATAGAAGGGGAATCCCATAAATGAGCTGGATTTGCCTTTAAAATGTTGTGTGTGAAATTATCCTGCATATATTGACCATGCAGAAGATTTATCCATGTTAAACTCCAACTTGTATTTGTTAGTGTATGAATTAAGAATTTTCAATAGAGTTGGGATCTGTTTTTGAGAAGTTAAAAAAATTGAGACATCAACCATATAGGCAATACAGGAGATGTTTGCTTTCAGACTAAGTATGTATATGTCTGATAATTCTTTGTCTATCATATTCAGTAAGGGATTGATATAGTAAGTAAAAAAAAGAGCACTTAGTGGTGAACCTTGTGGAATTGAATAGTAAGGTACAAAAGAGGGGGAATTATTACCATTAAAGTGTAATATGTATTTTTCGACTTAATAGAAGATTGGTGATTAAATATATTAAGGATCTTGGTATTGTTGTATCTGCTAATGCTTCAACAAGGAGTTCAATCGGAATCATATCAAATGCTGATTTTATATCCAGTTGGATTACAACTGGTCTATATTTTTTATTATTTTTGACAGAATCAATAACTGTTTTGAATAGAAAGGATGCTTGCATTGTAGATGAGCCTTTCTTAGCAAACTGAATTTTAGATAATATAGGTATAATATAGGGTTCTATTTTGTCTTTAATGATTGACTCCAGAAGTTTGATACCCAGAAGTCTCATTGATATGGGTCTTAGATTGTTTAGTGTGGTTATTTTGTCATGTGTTTTGATAAATGGTACTAGTAAAATAGGATATAATCCATGTATATGATGGACCTTTTTTGTTAGAACGTTTGCTAGATTACACAGATACTGAGCAGTAAATTTTTCTAAATGATTGAATACAAAGCAAGGTATACCATGTATTCCTGGATGACTGGAGTTTGGGGTTGATGCTAATTTTTGAATAAAGTCCTTGGGAGTAAATACTATATCTTCTTCTGGCTCACTGAGAAAAAATGGTGCAGGGCTAAATTTTTTCTTCTCTTGAAGTTTGGATTTGAAATGTGTGTAGAGAGGTAGCAACTTGTAAGTAGGAATTATATTTTCTTGTATTTTAATTGCTGTCCATATGTGAGTTGATGGCTTTTGTCCCAGTGCCCAGCGAATATAGTGTCTGGACCATGTGTGTGTGTCTGTGTCAAAAAGAGTTTTCTTTTTTTTTAATTGTCAGGTATTCTCTAAGTTCTTCAAAGACTGATTGATACAGTTTCTTCAGGGCAATCACATTTGAACAGTCTTGTTTATTTGTAGTACTGTTTGTGATTCTTTTGTGTGTTTTATCTACAAGATCTAGAAGCCTTGAAGGGGCTGGGGTAGCCTTGTTATGACATCAATTGTATATGAAATAATGTTAACAAAGGCAATCCATGTTTGCACTGGATCCATTTTAATGTCTCGAAGTTTGAAGATATATATATATATTTCTGAGAATAAATATTCTGGGGTTCGACATGGAAGAAGCACTCTAATTGTGTTTCCAATAGATGTATTTTGATCTGTGTATAAAATCATTCTTTAGTGAAACAATAATTGCAGAAAGATCTGATAATGATGAGTTTTTTATCGTTAGGCTGATCATGTGATGTAACACTGATGAGTAGAAGACCAAGTCAATTAATGTTGAAAACCTGCCATTATTAAATGTTACTGAATTCTGTGGGAGATAGCCTTCCCCACTCATGAGTAGTATGGTTAGTAAGTGCAACCATTTTGTGATAAACCCATTGTATGACATGTTGAAATCACCAAGTAAAATTAATGGATGTGATGAGGATACTATTTTGGAATTTATAATTTGAATGACTTTATTAATTGCTGTATGATTTGGAGGTAAATAAACAAATGCTACATTCAATGTAACTGTTTTATCATATAAGGTTATAATTAATATGTGTGCATCTTTATATTATTTTGAATGAATAGAAGGGGCAGGTTTTCATTACTATTACTCCTGTTCCTGCTGAGGGTGAAAATGATGCTTGGGAGAATGCTGAGTATCCTTGATTATTAAGATAGTTAAATGGATTAATCTGAGATTTATTATAAATTTTTGTTTCAAGTAGCCCTAGCAAATGAGGTTGTATAATTTCAAACCATTTTATTAATTAATATTTTTTTTCTGGTGAGTTTAATCCATGGATGTTTAATGACGCTATTTTTATTTTTATTACAGTTTCACTCAATAAAAACAGAACACACCTGATGCAGTAATTAGATTTTAATTTTCATATAGTTTAAATAACTTGCACAAATTATGACAAATAATTTTTATGTCTGGAGGTTCTACTTCCTCCCTCCTGTGATAATTTTTGCACATTTTCTTTTTTATTGATGTTAAGGTGTTCGTCTGAAGTGTATTCAAACTTGGTATCCATTGAACTCATATTTGCTTTTCTTATTTTTTTATGATCTAATGTCTGGGGCATATCATCTTCACTGAGATAAATAGGCACTGCTGCATTTTTCCTGCTTCATTTGCTTCGCGGTCTGCCTGGTTTTAGGTTGACAGTGATATTTATTTTCGGGTCTGTAGGTGGCAGGCAAGGCACTAGATCTATAATATCTTGTGAAGTTTTTTTAAGGGTTGTTTTTAATATTTCTCGTTGAGATGAACTATTTTTTGTCACACTGGTTTATCCTCATCAATCCAGGATTGATTTTTGGGTAAAATTGATTCACTTTCGCCATTAACTGATTGCTCTCTGGTGATGTTTAGACTGTCTGTTATATTGTCATTAATTGGATTATTTTGATAGCAAATTGTAATTGATTCACTTATCAGTTGAGGAGTGAATTCTGTGTTATTTACTGGTGCATTTCCACATTGATGACTTGAGGTTGCTCTCATATTACAGTGTTTACATTTAAGTTTTGGGCATGCATTTATAATATGCCCTCATTGTTTGCAGTGAAAGCATTGTGGTTTAAGTCCATGAATTATTAAGAATAGCATCACTTCGTGATCGGTTATAAGGATGAGAATATTATTTGGATTTACATTTTGATTTAATTTTAAAATGATAACTGTTTCCATAGATCAGTATTGGAGTTCCTTTTAAATATATAGGTTGAAAGGCAACAAAAGCTCTGAATGGTTGCATTAATTTATTGAGATCATTTATTGTATAGTTAAAGTACGTATTTTTGATTGTTCTGGTAATAAAATTTTCTCTATATTGGTTAACTTTTACTAAAGCATATTTCCCTAACGTTTTAATTGTTTTATCAAATTTGTTTTTTTGTTCTTCACTATAGAATTCAATAGCAAGATAGTGAGGATTTGGAAGATCTGTAATGCGCAATATAGAATCCCATAAATTATTTGTGCTTAATTTTTCGTATAGCAAATCCTTACAAAATCTATACAGCGAACAATTTATATCAGTAATTCCAAGGACAACAGACTGGTCAGTAAAGAAATGTTTAAACAACACAAATAAATCACATGGGATGGTCATATTAAAGCGTTCAGAAATTTTTATTAGACTTTCATTAGTCCAGATCTCTTCTTCTATTGTGTTTTCTGGTAATGGATCAGATTCTGACATCATATCTAGTTTCATTATATTATTCATTGTTGAACAACAAAATCTTGAAACTGGAATTTGATTTTTTTCCATGTTCTGAGGAAAATCTTTTTTAGTGGATGCTTTGATTGTGTCAGCATAAGAAATGCTTGCTGCGTTCAAAGAGATCACCATATTGGAGTAAAAAAAATAACTGTTTGCACACAAATTTCTCATTGGAGGAGTTTTCTTAAGTTTAAAAAACTATATATACTGAATATTGGGTTGCTTAGAGACAATACGGTTTATTTTAAATAAAGAAATTTTAAGTTTTATTATTACTTGAAATATATAATGTGTCCTACCAATATCTATGATCACCAAACCAGCTGGCACATGCACACTCTATTATTATTATTATTATTATTATTATTATTATCATCATCATCATTGTCACATCATCATCATCATCATCATTATCATCATCATCATCATCATCATTATTATTATTATAATTATTATTGAGTATGCTAAATGTTCATAAAAGGGCACTACTTATATAAAGGTTTTATCATTCTATGAATGAATTGATAAATGAGAACCTTTAACTAGTTGAACAATAGAATGTTATTGTAATATGCTGGATTGTTTTTCTTAATCCAATGGAACTTATATTTAATAAAGTATGATGTAAATTTTATTTTGATTCTTGTGTTAAATTTGGAAGATGTAAAAATTGTGAAAATTTTGGCTATTACACTGAAATAAAGAATGTTTGTATTTTTTTTTCTCCTGTAAATACATTTTTAAACAGACAAAATTCTCAATATAATAGTGCCATGCAGTGCAAGCCAAAGTAATCAATAGATTCCAGAATGCTTGTGCATAAAGTTTCTATCTAGTGCCTACTCGTCCATTATCTCCAGACTAGTTTATCACTTGTGGTCTTCATCAGTGAGGAGCCTTGAATCTGAGATCACTGCACCTAGATCTTATGATCTAATACAACCCTCCAGTATCCACCTTTTATTTCTACTTAACTACAAAATTATGAGAATCAAATTGAAAAAACAACAAAATTTTCAATCTAAGCTCATTGATTATTCTGGCATGCACTGAGTGGCACTACTGTATTGAGAGTTTTGCTTGTTTAATAACAATTATGAGCTAGCATAAGAAATGGTGATCATGTGCTGTTCAGTGGTTAAATACATTTTTGTTGTTATTATAAAATCTTCATATCAATCCCCTTATCAAATAGAAATCATTTCACTTATTGATTAAAAATTAAATCTTATAAAATATTATACAATTTATTAAGTGTATTTTCTAAAAAAAACTTGTTGACATTTAAATTAATAAAAGTTACTTTATTGAATTATTTAAACGTTAATACAACATCTAATGAAGATATATTTTGCTTAATAAAGGAATATAACTGTATTTGCCATTTGGGATCATCTTCATTAATGTGATATGCTTCCTTCAAATTACTGTACAGAATTATTCTAAAGTTATTTTCATTTTTGAAGATCTTAATTATTGTTTTATGTTATGATTTAATATTACAGGAATCTAGTTCATATTTAGAAGGTGTTTAGGTTGACTTATTCTAGGACTTTTAGGATGGTTACAAAATCCCTTACCCATCCTTAATATCTGAGTGTAATCCTAGATTATTCTTTATTTTATTTCAAATTAAGACACCATGTTAAGTTTATTTAAATTACTAATAATGTTATTATTGTTATAATCATGATAAAATATTAGTTTACGAGAAGAGTATGTCCTATATATTTTAACTAGGATTTCATTTAGCATCGAATAAATCCAGTGTCAAAAGAATCTATGATATCATATTATCCTGAGATACTCTAATATAATTTCATGAACCATATTATTAAATTTATTTTGATATTTGAATTTTATATTCAAATGATATATTTTGAGTGACGTAACCATAATGGAATATATTCACAATATTAAACTTCTTTTACTTTTGCTAGATTGAATTGAGATTTCTCCTCCTCTTGATTTACTAATAGTATTACTTTTTATTTTATTATATTTTATGATAATGCTTCTACTATGGATATATTTTTATTGTGTTATATGTTTTAAATCTGCAGAGCATAGTTTTATCATATTTAGTGTATACTTTGTACTTAATCAAAATTACCTCAAATCCAAACTTAACAGGATTAGCCAAGAAAATAAAATCTAAAACCTTACCAATGGTTTCTTGGCTAGTCCAGTTGAGTATTGGATTTGGGGTAATTTTGATTATTTATTGAATAGTTTAGCTTTATGCTTTTAATGTTTACTTTGTATTTGTACAGAACTTTTGCTGTACAGCTATTGGGATTTGAAAATAGATCCTCAAGTTGCCTTCAGCCATCCACTCTATTTCATTCAATTGTTACACATGACAACACACATGTAAAAAATATAAATGGTCTCCAATATTTTGTGCTAAACCAGAACTCTCAATTGTTCTAGATAATCATCTCTCACACACATATAAAACCATTGTTTGATTTATATTGAGATAGTAAACCACACTTTAGTGGACAGGCTTCACTCTATTCCGACCCTTCAAATTTTCAGCAACCCATCTATTGAAAATCTGATGATGGAACACACAAATTTCTTGTTAATGTCAATATTATTATAATGCTCATGCTGACTTTAAGTCACTCTGGCTTTTCATGTATAGGATCACATTCATTCAAATGCACAGTAATTGGATGGGCAGAATACAGGGTGAATTTATAATATTTTTTTAAATTTTAAATATGCATATATTTAACATCCCTTGAATTCAGATGTTATATAGAGAATTTTAATACATGCCCACAGGCTACATGACCTCATAGATATGACAAAAATAAATGAGTTTCAATATAAAAATTTCATACTGAACCATCATCTCCAACACCCATACATATAATCAGTAATCAGTTTATATTAAGATAATAAATCTTCACACAGGCTTCAATCTACTTCACCCTACAACATACAGCCATCCCTATCATTGAAAATCTGATGGTTGAATGCCCAAATATCTTGTTAATGCCAATTTTATTGTCATGTCCATGTTGACTATAAGTCACTCTGACCCCTCATCTGTATGACTTTGCCCATTGGAATACACATAAGAAGGATAGGGTAGGATACAATCTGAATTTGTAATATTTTAATGAAAGTATATTTTAAATATCTGAAGTCTAGAAGTAATATAGAAGATTTGACCACAAACCCTCAAGCTTTATTCAGT
>JAQFVV010002653.1:0-21375 GCA_028023455.1 Epiperipatus broadwayi | reverse complement strand
TTAAAGCAATCTATGAGTGTTTGATATGTGAATTGTGTTGATCTTGAGAAGATATTTAAATGATGATGATTATGATGTAATACTGCATTAATAAATTTAATAACAAATGTTTGAAGCTAAAGTATTTAAAAGACAAGTTAAAATTAGATAAAGATATTTATTAAATTCAAAATATATGTTAAAAGTGAATAAAAATATTTTAAATTATAAGTACTTAAATTGAGATTAATATTTGATTTTAATCATATCAAATAATTATTTTAAAATCTATTATAATATCTTATTTATTTTTAAAAATAAATATTTATTTTAAAAAATCAATTGTTAAGTTTATTTTTAGACAAGCGTTCTTGTATTATAAAGAACAGATGTTATACACACGCGTGGAAGTTGTCTAATAAAGTTGCAATTATTATTTTAAAAAATCATGTTATAAAATTTATAAATAATACGTGAGTTATCACGAGATAAAAATAAAGATATTAATGTAAAATATTAAATTTGATTTTAAAAATATTATCTTAAAAATGTAACGTATTTAAAAAGATTTAATTTATTTTAAAATGATCTTATAAAAGTTAAGATTTAAATTAAGTGAGAAATAATATTTCAAAAGAATGTTTAATAGATTTAAATAAACGATAAATATTGTTTTGAAAGAATTTGATAAAATATCAAATATTAAATAAGTCATTATTTTATTTTTAATAGTGAGTTGATAAATATGTAAATAAGCAAAGTTTGATTGTTTAATCGAACCAATCAGATGTGGAGTCTCTTCCACTATAAAAGCTGGATTCAATTGTTGAGGGGGGCTCTCTACAATAAACTTCTAAGTCGTTTGTGCTATTAAAAAATAGCTGAGTAAATTTATAAACGCTCTTAAAAATCAGTTGTAAAATCATAAGAGTGTTATTGAATAATTTATAATATTTTAAAGTAATGAATATGCAGTAGAAACTTAATTTTCCCTATCATCTTCTCAATATCGAAACTCAATTTACGTACAAATAATCATGGAAACCTCACACATCGGAGAAATATATCAGAAACTTTATGTTAGAAAAGTAACAGACGCTGGATTAGAACATAAAACTACAAGATGGAGAAAAGTAGTATTTTGGACTATAAATAGTTTTCAAAAGTTAAATTACTATTGTCTATTACTAATAGATATTTTAAAAAAATATAAATATTTCTGTAAAAGAAAATATTTTGACAAATTATAGAAGTAAAATATATATCTTGAGGAAAGATATAAGAAGCAGTAGTAATTTTAAATAAATACTTGCCTTGTTAAGTCTTTATGCTAAAAGACTAAATATTGACGTTTTAAAAAGGCAAATAGACTATAAATATGATTATTTAAAATTGCAATATAATAAAATTGCTATATCGAAGTAATCTAAACGCAGGTCGTTATAGATGAAGAAATTAATTCTTACCTGAATATATTATTTATAAATGCGCAAAATAATACGTGGACGTCCAGGCCAAACTAGTTTAGGCCAAACTAAGTTAATGAAAATAATTAAAGGAGAATAATTCAACAATTATAAATTAATTTTGAAATAATAACTTTGTGAATAATATTCTATGAAGAACTGGATCCAGAAAGAACTTATAAACTATTTTAATTTTATTTGTTTTCTTATTGGAACTTATTTTTTTTTTTAAAAAGAACGTTATCATTTTTATTATAAACTTTCAAGAAACACGTGATTCAACGGAACAGGAAATAGTGTTTTATTGACTTTATACGGAGGATATTTGTTAGAACTTTTATGGTAGGAAAAATCAACGATGGAATATGTAATATAAATTTATTTTATTTATTTAACATAAAATTTAAATATTATTAAACTCTTAAAAAGTAGGTTAGGTACATTTATTAAATAGTAACTTAAAAATAATATAATAATTAATTACATAAACTTATTTTTATAATTAATATAACACGGAATATTCTAATGAATGTTTATGAGTGAAAATGTGAATGATTTTTATTTTATGAAGCTGCAAATTCCGAAGAATACTGGATAGCAGAATGGACAATATTATTATTATGGTAAAAAATATTGTATAATGATTTTTAATGAATTTAATATGTTTTTCTTTAGATCAACTGAATATTATGTTGTTGTAGAATGAATGGATAAATATATTATGAAAACACATACATTATATTGACAATAAACTTTATTAAAATATGCATAATTTTTAATTTATAATATAAACATAATACAACATTACGTAAAAAGTTTGAGAAATAATTATATGATTCTTTCGTAAATAATTTTGATATTTTTATTTATGCTTAGTATTAAAATGATGTTTATTATTTATCTAAGTAATTATTTTATTTTTGCAATTTAGAAAAGGATTTTAAAAGTCTATATTTTTGTGTATTTTGTTTATTGAATAAGTTAAGTTACGTTATGAGTAGAAGCCTATATTTAGATTGAAAAGTTTACTAAGTATAGACAATATAGTATGAGTAATTTGGATAATGAATATTTTATTTGAAGTTGATATTTGTTTTCCGGAAAATGTTTTAAATAAGTTTAGAATATGTTTTATAGATAGAAATTTATTAGAAAGGTTAGTAAAGCACATAGGGTAAAATAATGATTTTACACAGAAAGGAATCATAAAATTTATCTAATGTAATGTTTTTATGAATTTAAAATTGATAAATGATTTAAATATTAATGTTTGAATAATACAAATATAGAATGCATATTTTATAAAACATATAACAGGAATTACATTAAGTAAAGTATAAGTACAGTCAATTATTTGTTTACATTACAAAGACATCTTAATTTTATATAAAGTTATTAGGCAATGCTAATAACAAAGTGAATACATGATAATACATTATAAATGATATTTAATTAATGTAGTTATTTAATAGGTAGAGTTACATTATCTACACATACTACATAGATAATCTTGACATGTATTATTATTTGTAATAATTAAAGATTACTACTATTTATTTTTCAAATCTAAGTTTTAAGAAAAACACACTGTAATAATATTAATATAGCATTTGAAGCAATGTGTAATTGCTTATTAAGTACATAAGTTAATAACAGTGTAAGCCTCTTATATTTGTATTCCTATTTTTATTTTATTTGTTGTCATAAGTTATAAACTGTAAATAGTGTAAATAAATTTTATTTGAAGTTATTGTAAATAAATTTGTTAATTTGTTTTAAAAGTGTGTCAAGTTTCATTATTTTTCACCTCAGCATTTTGACATCAGATGATTTGAAATAAACATAATATTTGCACAAAATTGAATTTGTTATTATTACTTAGAATTGAATACCATATTTGCTTAACATTATTTTATAAGAATTGATTGACATGAACATAAATATTACAATGGTCATAAGATGATTATAATACACATTATAAGAATACAATATTGTTTATTGCCACAGATTATTAAGTATAAGATTTTGATCTATTTTAAAATGAAGATACCATATGAAATAAAAGATATACATATGATTGTTTATTTATTTAATGATTAATTATATCATAGAAATAGATGAGATTAAATTACACTCTAAGATTAGTATTATTTATTATTATTAAAATAAGTTAGGTGTATTTAAGTTTGATATAAAATCCCACATCATACTTATTTACATGAGTTATTATTATTTTAAAACAGCTTAGAAGAACCTGAGATTATTTAATTATATTTTAAATTAAAAGTTAGGAATTATTTTAGTATTATTAAAGATAATTTATTTCATTTAAAAGCCATAAGAATGCTATAGATGTAGTGGTAAAGTGATAGGGTAGTGATAGTATTCTTATGCCATTGAGACAGTATCTTGGGAGATATTGACTCAGTGTAAATCTGCTTATTACTTTGTAACTTTACTTCGCAGTCTCATAATTTAATTAAATACTTATTTAATTAATATAATCTAGAACTATATTGATTTTGATGATTGATAATAAATTTAATTAAGATATGATAATATAAAAATATATTAAAGATAGATATGCAAATTTTAATTAAACATAATAAAGTAACTGAGCTAGTTGTATTTTAAACTATTTTATATATCAAGAAGTAAGGGTACAAAGGGTAGGAAGATTTTGGCGCTCAACGTTACTGGCATGATATGTTTAAGTAGGATTTAGATGTTCAAACGTTATCGGTCTGATATGTTAAAGTTACAATTTTATCAGCCCGATAAGTGGTCAAGAAAGTTTTTGGCCACAACGTTTTAGGCTAAATATTTAATTAAGGATTAAGATATATAATTTTAGGATTAGTATATGTTAGGAGAATAAAGTGATAAGTATAATTAGTATTTTATAATAATATTTATAATTGATTAGATGTTGATTATAAAATTAAAATAAAATTAAAATAAAAATTTTATTAGTAGAGTATTATATTTTCATGTGGTATCTGTAATATGATTATTCTTTGAAGTTAAATACTATGTTGATTTTAAGTTAATAAAACAATAAATTATAGAAATGTGGCAAATAATTATATTATAATGTGACCATATCAATTCTTGAAATATTTTAAATGGATATTTAATATTATATATTATGTGCAAATTGTCTGTGGGTCATAGGTGTAAAAATAAATGATATGACACAATTTTGTTATTGAAATTTATATAATTATTTAATAGTAAGTAATGTAGAGTTTTTGAGGATACTATTATATGATTAATTGTAAAAGTGAGTTGAGTGGAGATGGGAAGGTTGATGGGGAATTGTATTTTTAAAAAAGTATAAAATAATAAGTACTGCATATTGTTAGGATTGAATTTTAAAAATAAAAATGGATAGTTGGGATAAAGAGTTAGAAATTGAAATGTCAAATTTTGTTGTAGAAGATAATAGTTGTGGGAGAACAAAGAAATAGAAAAATTAATAAATTCAGAAACAGTGTTAGAAAATACTCAAAATATGGATAGTGAAGTAGAGGAAAAGGAAGAGATAATTTTTAAAACTGTAGGAAAAGAGGTAGTGAAAGTTGGAAAAGATGTAAAGCATTCTGTAACGCCTGATTTTGAGAAATATTTTAAAATAATGATGCAGGGTATGAATTCTTTAAGAGAAAAAATGGAAGAGTATGGTAGGTCTTTTGGAGAAAATATAGATTCTTTAAAAGAAGAAATAAAGAAGAATAATAATAATAGATTTGATTCTTTAAAAGAAGATAATAATTCTATTAAGAATGAAATAAAGAATATGAGTAAGAAAATGGAAGATAGAATGGATAGTATAGACATAAGATTTGATAAGAGTAAAGAAGTACTTGAATCTATAAAATTAGACGTAATAAAAAGTCATGATAGAAACGAAGAATTTTTAGACAGAAAATTTAGAGAATTGTCAGAAAATATAATTAAAGCTGTGAAAGAGCAAATAGAAGAATCTACTAGCCAATGGCAAGTAAAAAATAGTGAGTTAGATCAGAAAATAGAGAGTAATAATTTAAATGTAAAAGATGAAATTTATGAAGTAAAGTATGATATAAATCATATTAATGAAGAAGTTAGAAGTATTAAAGAAGATGTAGTTCAGAATGGAAAAGAGATTCCTATAAAATCTATTAAAATAATTAATAGTAGGAATGAATTATATGAAAAAATACTGGAAAATCCCAAAGCGTATTTTACATTAACTAAAGAAATGATAGGAATGTGTAAATCCTATGAGAAGTTAGATGGAGAAAGAATTATGGACCAAATTAATAATTTAAAGAAATATTATGTTGATGATAAAAGATTTGGGAGATTTACGAAGATAAAGTCAAAATCTTCAAAGCAAAAGTATTTAGAGTTGTTGGAGCATGAATTATTTAAAATTATAGATATCAGTAGTAATAAATTTAAGAATAAACTACAAGAAGTGATATCTAAATGTATTATTGATGATAAAAGTATTCATGTACAAGCTGATATTTTTAAAGAAATATTATTTGAAGGAATTAGGAACTTAATACCTAACGATG
Organism: Epiperipatus broadwayi; assembly: GCA_028023455.1. Taxonomy (NCBI): domain Eukaryota; kingdom Metazoa; phylum Onychophora; class Udeonychophora; order Euonychophora; family Peripatidae; genus Epiperipatus; species Epiperipatus broadwayi. Next base: position 15,365 of record JAQFVV010002653.1, on the reverse strand, counting down.
AAGTTATAAATGGAAAACTTAATTGGAATAAAGATTTAAGCAAGATAAAAGTAAGACTTAAATATCCAAAGCATAAGAAATTTATAACAGATTTTCTTGAGAATAATCTTAGTAAAGGAAAGAAGATAGGAAAAGTTAAAGTGAGATTTAAGAAAGGAGAAAGAGAATTAAAGTTTAGATTTAAAGAAGAAGATATATAATAATTAAGACAGGTAATTCTTAAAGAAGATGTGTGTTTGATAATGTGTTATGGCATTATATTATTTTTTTTTTGGGCTTTGTAAAACAAACATGAGATATTTCTATGTTTGCAACTTTCAAAGTAAGGTGAAAATACCTTGATGTTAACCACACTAGATGGGGAAAAAGTGACGTGTAATGCAAGGAATTTAATTCTTTTTCCTTCTGATGTGTGAGTTACAATCGTAAAAATGTTGTGAATAGATATTTTAATGTCATGTTTAAATATAATGCTTTATTCACATAAGGAAATAATTTATTATATAATAAATTAGCATGATGAATAAAGTTTAGTTGAAGAAATTTACAAAATATGTAAATGATATTTTAAGAAGAAATAAGTTTTGTCATAATGACTAAGTAGAAATGGAATTAGCTATTGAAGTAAATATATTTTAAACAAGAAGTTAAATAATAGAGTTAAAGAGTATAAAACTCATATGTTTAAAGTATATATAATTAAATCTTATAAAAGATTAATTTGTATTAAGGTAGTGATCATGAAAGTGATCAATCTTAAAAGATGAAGTTAATCATTTTAAAAGAGAAATATATAGATTTGCTGAATAATAATCTATAAGATTGCTAATGAAATTAGCAATAAGTTATAAATAAAATACATAGAGTAATTTAAAATATAGTATTAACTATAATAATATGTATTTTTAGTAGCTTATGTAAAGGTGTATTTAAGAGAATTTAAATACTTGATATTTGTAGAAATATTAGGGAAATGAAAGTAACCTAATTAAGAGATAAGTAAAGAGAAGTGAAACTTAATTTATGAAGTAAAGAAGTCATTGTAGTTTATTTAAAAGTGTTTCCTTAGTGAAATTTGAGATGATATTTCAATGCTTTATGAAACTTTGTGATAAAGTAATGTGTTATGATATTTAAATGATAAGAAAGATAAAATTGATAAATGTGGAGTAAAGATGTTAAAGATGAAGGTTAAATTTAAAATTTTATCCGAAGGAGGGGAATATGTGCCCTTTTATATGGGTCACCATTTAAGTTTTGTGCTAATCTAGTGGAAAATTTTAAATTTAAGAAGTATTTTAAAAGTGTGATGTTGACTTTGCTTGTGGTAATGTTACCATAAGTTTAATTAAAGCAATCTATGAGTGTTTGATATGTGAATTGTGTTGATCTTGAGAAGATATTTAAATGATGATGATTATGATGTAATACTGCATTAATAAATTTAATAACAAATGTTTAAAGCTAAAGTATTTAAAAGACAAGTTAAAATTAGATAAAGATATTTATTAAATTTAAAATATATGTTAAAAGTGAATAAAAATATTTTAAATTATAAGTACTTAAATTGAGATTAATATTTGATTTTAATCATATCAAATAATTATTTTAAAATCTATTATAATATCTTATTTATTTTTAAAAATAAATATTTATTTTAAAAAATCAATTGTTAGTTTATTTTTAGACAAGCGTTCTTGTATTATAAAGAACAGATGTTATACACACGCGTGGAAGTTGTCTAATAAAGTTGCAATTATTATTTTACAAAATCATGTTATAAAATTTATAAATAATACGTGAGTTATCACGAGATAAAAATAAAGATATTAATGTAAAATATTAAATTTGATTTTAAAAATATTGTCTTAAAAATGTAACGTATTTAAAAAGATTTAATTTATTTTAAAATGATCTTATAAAAGTTAAGATTTAAATTAAGTGAGAAATAATATTTCAAAAGAATGTTTAATAGATTTAAATAAACGATAAATATTGTTTTAAAAGAATTTGATAAAATATCAAATATTAAATAAGTCATTATTTTATTTTTAATAGTGAGTTGATAAATATGTAAATAAGCAAAGTTTGATTGTTTAATCGAACCAATCAGATGTGGAGTCTCTTCCACTATAAAAGCTGGATTCAATTGTTGAGGGGGTCTCTCTACAATAAAACTTCTAAGTCGTTTGTGCTATTAAGAAAATAGCTGAGTAAATTTATAAACGCTCTTAAAAATCAGTTGTAAAATCATAAGAGTGTTATTGAATAATTTATAATATTTTAAAGTAATGAATATGCAGTAGAAACTTAATTTTCCCTATCATCTTCTCAATATCGAAACTCAATTTACGTACAAATAATCATGGAAACCTCACACATCGGAGAAATATATCAGAAACTTTATGTTAGAAAAGTAACAGACGCTGGATTAGAACATAAAACTACAAGATGGAGAAAAGTAGTATTTTGGACTATAAATAGTTTTCAAAAGTTAAATTACTATTGTCTATTACTAATAGATATTTTAAAGAAATATAAATATTTCTGTAAAAGAAAATATTTTGACAAATTATAGAAGTAAAATATATATCTTGAGGAAAGATATAAGAAGCAGTAGTAATTTTAAATAAATACTTGCCTTGTTAAGTCTTTATGCTAAAAGACTAAATATTGACGTTTTAAAAAGGCAAATAGACTATAAATATGATTATTTAAAATTGCAATATAATAAAATTGCTATATCGAAATAATCTAAACGCAGGTCGTTATAGATGAAGAAATTAATTCTTACCTGAATATATTATTTATAAATGCGCAAAATAATACGTGGACGTCCAGGCCAAACTAGTTTAGGCCAAACTAAGTTAATGAAAATAATTAAAGGAGAATAATTCAACAATTATAAATTAATTTTGAAATAATAACTTTTTGAATAATATTCTATGAAGAACTGGATCCAGACAGAACTTATAAACTATTTTTGAATTTTATTTGTTTTCTTATTGGAACTTATTATTTTTTTTTAAAAAAAGAACGTTATCATTTTTATTATAAACTTTCAAGAAACACGTGATTCAACGGAACAGGAAATAGTGTTTTATTGACTTTATACGGAGGATATTTGTTAGAACTTTTATGGTAGGAAAAAATCAACGATGGAATATGTAATATGAATTTATTTTATTTATTTAACATAAAATTTAAATATTATTAAACTCTTAAAAAGTAGGTTAGGTACATTTATTAAATAGTAACTTTAAAATAATATAATAATTAATTACATAAACTTATTTTTATAATTAATATAACACGGAATATTCTAATGAATGTTTATGAGTGAAAATGTGAATGATTTTTATTTTATGAAGCTGCAAATTCCGAAGAATACTGGATAGCAGAATGGACAATATTATTATTATGGTAAAAAATATTGTATAATGATTTTTAATGAATTTAATATGTTTTTCTTTAGATCAACTGAATATTATGTTGTTGTAGAATGAATGGATAAATATATTATGAAAACACATACATTATATTGACAACAAACTTTATTAAAATATGCATAATTTTTTAATTTATAATATAAACATGATATAACATTACGTAAAAAGTTTGAGAAATAATTATATGATTCTTTCGTAAATAATTTTGATATTTTTATTTATGCTTAGTATTAAAATGATGTTTATTATTTATCTAAGTAATTATTTTATTTTTGCAATTTAGAAAAGGATTTTAAAAGTCTATATTTTTGTGTATTTTGTTTATTGAATAAGTTAAGTTACGTTATGAGTAGAAGCCTATATTTAGATTGAAAAGTTTACTAAGTATAGACAATATAGTATGAGTAATTTGGATAATGAATATTTTATTTGAAGTTGATATTTGTTTTCCGGAAAATGTTTTAAATAAGTTTAGAATATGTTTTATAGATAGAAATTTATTAGAAAGGTTAGTAAAGCACATAGGGTAAAATAATGATTTTACACAGAAAGGAATCATAAAATTTATCTAATGTAATGTTTTTATGAATTTAAAATTGATAAATGATTTAAATATTAATGTTTGAATAATACAAATATAGAATGCATATTTTATAAAACATATAACAGGAATTACATTAAGTAAAGTATAAGTACAGTCAATTATTTGTTTACATTACAAAGACATCTTAATTTTATATAAAGTTATTAGGCAATGCTAATAACAAAGTGAATACATGATAATACATTATAAATGATATTTAATTAATGTAGTTATTTAATAGGTAGAGTTACATTATCTACACATACTACATAGATAATCTTGACATGTATTATTATTTGTAATAATTAAAGATTACTACTATTTATTTTTCAAATCTAAGTTTTAAGAAAAACACACTGTAATAATATTAATATAGCATTTGAAGCAATGTGTAATTGCTTATTAAGTACATAAGTTAATAACAGTGTAAGCCTCTTATATTTGTATTCCTATTTTTATTTTATTTGTTGTCATAAGTTATAAACTGTAAATAGTGTAAATAAATTTTATTTGAAGTTATTGTAAATAAATTTGTTAATTTGTTTTAAAAGTGTGTCGAGTTTTCATTATTTTTCACCTCAGCATTTTGACATCAGATGATTTGAAATAAACATAATATTTGCACAAAATTGAATTTGTTATTATTACTTAGAATTGAATACCATATTTGCTTAACATTATTTTATAAGAATTGATTGACATGAACATAAATATTACAATGGTCATAAGATGATTATAATACACATTATAAGAATACAATATTGTTTATTGCCACAGATTATTAAGTATAAGATTTTTGATCTATTTTAAAATGAAGATACCATATGAAATAAAAGATATACATATGATTGTTTATTTATTTAATGATTGATTATATCATAGAAATAGATGAGATTAAATTACACTCTAAGATTAGTATTATTTATTATTATTAAAATAAGTTAGGTGTATTTAAGTTTGATATAAAATCCCACATCATACTTATTTACATGAGTTATTATTATTTTAAAACAGCTTAGAAGAACCTGAGATTATTTAATTATATTTTAAATTAAAAGTTAGGAATTATTTTAGTATTATTAAAGATAATTTATTTCATTTAAAAGCCATAAGAATGCTATAGATGTAGTGGTAAAGTGATAGGGTAGTGATAGTATTCTTATGCCATTGAGACAGTATCTTGGGAGATATTGACTCAGTGTAAATCTGCTTATTACTTTGTAACTTTACTTCGCAGTCTCATAATTTAATTAAATACTTATTTAATTAATATAATCTAGAACTATATTGATTTTGATGATTGATAATAAATTTAATTAAGATATGATAATATAAAAATATATTAAAGATAGATATGCAAATTTTAATTAAACATAATAAAGTAACTGAGCTAGTTGTATTTTAAACTATTTTATATATCAAGAAGTAAGGGTACAATATATATATATATATATATATATGAGATCTATAGCAATTGATCATGTGTAGAGATTGTATTTTAGTTCAAACAGTTGATGGGTTGAGGTTTTCAAATGAATCTATTCTGTAGGTCTAATTGTAATTTAATGAATTACATCTCTTAATGCAATTTTGCTGTTCACCCATTAGAGATAACAGTATAGGATATATTAAATGCGTCAATATGTACACACATGGTTGTAATTAGATGGGCACACTATTTTATGCACATTTATGCATAGATAAACACGATATAATAAATCCATTCTACAGCATAAGTTTATTATCTCATGATATTGAAAATTTTAATTCAAAAAGTTTACGAGAAGGTATAATTGTTTACAATTAAAATTGTGGTATTAAGCAAGATCTCTTAAATTTCTGGTGCCACATGGCTAGAAAAGTCAGTGGCTTTCTGAAGTTTGTATACATATTTTTAAAGTCTTCTATTACAGTCGAGATAATAAACTAAGCAATTAATACATTTTATAGTTTTATATTTGTATGTATATGCGAGTATATAAGCATATTCTCTAGTTGTTTACAAAAATGTAATAAATTGACAACTGTGCATGGTAAAGAATTGTAATCAATCTTGAAGTAACAAGTGTAAAATCTTCCGTTGGACATGCATTTAATGAGAAATCCACAGTTCATCAGGTGAGGTCGATACTAAAACCACCTGAATATTCACCCACAAATGAATATCAGATATCTTTATTTCTATGTCTAAATTACAACCATTTTGGTTCGCAATTAATGAATTAAATATCTTATAAATATTGACCAATTGTCAAAATATTATTTCTATGTCTAAATTACAACCATTTTGGTTTGCAATTAATGAATTAAATATCTTATAAATATTGACCAATTGTCAAAATATTCAATCGCCAAAATCAAATTGGTTGCAATTTAAACGTGTAAATGAAAAGGTCTAATTACAGATTCTGTTCAGATTTTCAAATGTTAGGACTTTTAGCTTATTTAACGAATGGGGGTTTCTTGTGAGATATATATATAATGAGAGTTTAAAATTTGCTATAAGTTTGGAAAAGCGTATTGCAAATAAACATTTACTTATATACCCTATGTCTATAAATATATATTAATTTGTAAGTGCCAACAGGAAAACGATTATTGATATTCCTACCAGTTAATTTAAGCCTTGGCAATCCTTTTATTATCTAAATTGATGATGCCTTAACCGATTGTTGATATTGCCATGACAACAGATTGTTAATATTCTATTGGTTTACTTAAGCTTTGACAACTAATTGTTGTTGATATTCTAGTAATTTATTTAAGGTTTGGCAATAAACTGTTGCTATTCTATTGGTTTATTTAAACTGAGGCAATGTTGACAATCTTGTAATTTATTAAAGTTCTGACTATGATGATGTTATTTATATGTGATAACTAGTTAGCTGTTAGCATTCACAGTTTAATATTATATATACTATATGTAACTACTATGTTACTTTATCTGTTTTAACATGTTTATAAAATACAGAATGAGATTTGAAGAATAAATGTAAGAATTGTCACATGGGCATGCTTGAAATATCAAGAAGTAATTTTTTTAAAAAAAGGAGAGGTGTGTGTGTAAAAGTAAAATTGGCGTTAGTGATATAAAGATTGTGTATATGAAACAGATAGTAACTAAACAACCAAATATTAAAATCAAGCAATGTTTGCCATTGCTTACCATTCACATAGCAGTTTATTCTAGCATCTTTTACGTAGTTTTAATGAATCCCATATCATAAAGATGCAAATAAGGATTTAAATCAGAGTGGGCTGAGAATATAGAAAAAAATAAAAGGTTTATGGATCGAGACAGTTTTTTGCTGATATATAAAAAGATTGAATATAGGAAAAAAAATTGTTGAACTATTTGGGAAAAAATATGTAAGTAGAAAAAGTAGAGAAATAGTTTATCATTCAGGATGTCATGTGATAGACAAACACAGAAAATGACAAGAGTCAAGCTATAATCTGCAAACTTTTAGCTCTGGAGTCTGCCCTCTTTTGCACTGCAAAAGATCATAAAATAAGTAAATAGCTTATTGCTCAGTTCATAAGAGGATGAATGGAAATTGAGTAGCTGAATCTACCATTTTATTATGGCATTAAACAGCACAAGGCAATGGGCTATGATGCTAAATAAAATTTGGTCAGATTTTTCATATTTAACAAGTGTTTTTGCCAAACAAGCATTATAATCAAGCAATAAAAAGCGATTACTAAAAAGAACAATATTTCAATATGTGCTGCTTAGTTTTGTTCAAACATATATGTGTACATTAATAATTCTTATTAATCATTCATTAGACTAGAGATTATCCAATAATGAACATTTCTGTAGTGTAATTTTCACTACACTACTTTCACACAAGGTAGGGGACTGGTTTCTATCCACTATTAACACCTTGTGGAAGAATGGGTGTAGTGAAAAATCACACTACAAAAATATTCACTATTGGATAATCTGTAGTCTAATGAATGACTAATAAAAATTATTAATATGCACCCAATTACATGGTTTGTATCAAAGTTGTGAGGGCAGCAAGCTTGACACCTATCAATTACATTAGTAATTTCATATTTATATATACTGAACAATGATAAAGATATGTGTAAGAGATTGTGATCTGGGCCAATTGATGAGTGGTAGTTCAGCACAAAATGTGGATCTTGGAGATCATACATCTTTTTCACGTCTTTGGTCATATGGATAGAAACCAGTTCCTACCTTGCGTGAGAATGGTGTGGTGAAAATTACACTACAGAAATATTCATTCAGTATCATCATCATCAACCATTATCAATCCACTGCAGGATCAGGATGAAGGTCTCTTCAAGTTTCAAACCATCTTCTCCAATCTATATCTTCTCTTCTCCACATCACTCCTGCACACTTTCTTATTTCATCCATCCATATCACATGTGATCTCTTTCTGGGTCTTTTACAATCTTTTGGAATCCAGTTTAAGATTTCAATTGTCCATCTATTATCCTCTCTTCTAGTAATATGTCCAACCCAACTCCATTTCAGTCTTTTAATTTTGTTCTTTTACACATATATTGTGCTTTCGATCTCTTCTTGTTACTCCCAACATGCATCTCTCCATACTTCTTTGAGTGGTCTGAAGTCTCTGTATTGCTCTTCTATTAAGTGTCCAAGTCTCAGATCCATAAGTAAGAACTGGTAAAACACATTTATTAAAAACCTTCCTTTTCAAACCACATAGGCATATTTCCTTTTAGTATCAAGTTACTTCTACCTAAAGTACTCCAACCAAGTTTAATTCTATGATAATTTCATCCATTGTTTCCATCTGTATTAATACTCTGACCAAAGTATTTGTAGTTGTTAACTTCCTTCTAACTCATCATAATCAATCTTTATTTTCATATTTTCGAGAAAATCCATTAAACATTACTTTAGTCTTTTTAACATTTATCTTTATCCATGCGTGTACGTATTCAGTTATTTCTATGAAATTATTAAGATCTGTGTTGCTAAGTTTTGAACATTGTGCATATATATATATGCATACATATGTACTTATTTCTATGAGGTTATTAAAATTTCAATGTATGTTGCTTTGTTTTGATCAATCGTGCGTATATATGTATTATCATGTGTGCACGTATGTATTTACTCCCATAAATTGAAAACCAAATGTGCAAGTAAATGAGGATATTATAAAAGTATAATTACGCAACATAGTATATACTTGATTATATATATAATGACATATATATGTTAATCCCAGATTAACTATTATAGAGAAAAAGTATAACCATAAAAACATTATTTATAAATAATTTTTTTTTTTTAATTTCAAATATTTTATATACTGTATGTCATATATAAAAATAATAGCAATATATTAACTAATTTCAGTTAAAACCAGAAAATTGCACTTTAAAACACAAAGAATAATGAATGGATTAATCTTTCATCTCGAACAGAATAGAAGTAGACACTATACATCTTTTCAATTACATTTGAGCAATCCCATAATTCCATCCAAAAGACCTCTGACCACCCAGACTTGTAAAGATCCCACTATTTTAATAAACATTTTCAAACAATCGATTTTTTTTTCAATCAAGTTATACAATACTATATTTTAAAAAAAACATTCTATTTATCTTCAATTATCAGTTAATATCTTTGAAAAAACTCAATAAAAGAACGATTATTGTGAAAATAATTTATAATAAATGGGAAAATAAGTTATAGACAGATGAGTTTCTATTTTTCTCTGAGAAACTAGTCTGTGCGTGTAAATAGAAAGCCATTAAAACATGAAATCTTCAGGATATTTAAATAGCAGCATAATAAACATTAAGTGCAAAAAAATCCAATCACTTAAGAAGGAAGAGATGCAATACTCTAAAAATTAATGCAGTTAAGTTCAAAGAACTGATGTAATAAAACGTATTTCCTGTCCACCTGTGATCTCAAAATTTAAATTTAGAAGTTCAGTTTAGCATGGCTACTTTATTAAGCAGCGTATCTAAAAGTTTGAACGGATATTTTTTATTTTAATGGCTCCTTACGTTTATTTATTATAACTTTAGCAAAAAACTTTCACCTGTACGTAATTAAAATCAAAGTTACAACTTATATCACCTACCTCTTCGTGATTAGAACTGTCTTCCGATAAATCCTCATGATTTTCATCCATGCCTTTTATTAAAATATTTGATTAGAAAAAAATTACGTAAAAAAAAATAAACTTCAGTATATTTCCTCCTTTATAATGGTAGAACAAGCCACAACTAAGTCCAGGTGAAAATAAAGAAATAAGCAAGCCAGCGGTAGAGGGGAAATTTTATGGTAGCACGTTTACAACTTCCGTTTGGGGAATGACTGCGTCAGTGTACAGTATAATAAAACTTTTTACCACTAGGTTTGGGAATTCAAAAGGTTTTTACGTTACCATTCAAAACTACCTGGGTGCCACACACGATTAACTCGCTCTAAGTTGTTTGGATCGTTCCATTATTTCTTGAAAAGTACTTTTTTTTTTTGAGAAAAGCAAACCAATCATCAAATGTTTACAACTAATTAAGAAATTAGTTTTTATTATGTTTTAATACCAGTATTATTATTATTATTTCGAATGGAAATTTTAACTTCCTGATATTATATAAAATTAGAAACAATAATTAAGTCCAGGACGATAATTTAGAAACGTGTGTGCGCATACAGTACGCAAAAAAAAAAAAAAAAATGAATATTTATTTTTTTTTAAAAAAGGTCGTTGCAATTGTGTGCGTGTGAATACTTTTGCAAACACTACCTGCGTAAACAGTGAGGATTGCCAATTCCTCAACAAGCTTTGTGTTAAATGCTTAGCCAGAGAGAGCATTTAAAATATCTCTGTCAGGACCCCCCCCCAAACCCCTGACCATGGTTTCGTGCTTTGGTACTCCTCAGAGAGGTGCCAGGATAGGTTCAGAATTGGCAATTCTCACTGTTTATAACTTACAAGCTTAAGAGAATAGGGTCATGTGATCTATGACTCTTATTTTGACTACCTGCGTAGTTTGATATATGGTGAGGAGTTCAGTTTTTCGATTACAAGATCTTAGAATCGATTCCAGTACTGGCGCTCGAATTTTCAACGAATCAATCGATTATTTTTTTTTAGTAGCTTAAATGCGGTTTTTCCATAAAATAAATCAGAATTGCCTAAAGGTAGCAAAATTCAGGCTCATTAAAATTGGAATAACAATAAAAATGCAAGAATTACAGAATTATTTCCTTTAAAAATAAGGTTAATATTATGAATGTCAATTTTAATGACTGAATTTGATTTAAGAAAGAACAGATATGTTGTTCAGTTTAACCAATCATCATCATCAACTATTATCAATCCACTGCAGTATGAAGGTCTCTCCAAGTTCAATCCATCTTCTCCGATCTTTAGCTTCTCTTCTCCACATCACCCCTGCACACTTTCGTATTTCATCCATCCATCTCACATGTGGTCTCTTTCTGGGTCTTTTACAATCTCTTGGAATCCAGTTTAATCTGTTTATTAAAAAAAAAATTATCAGTAAAATTCATAAAATGTTTGTCTGAGAGTTTGTGATAATGGCATTTTATTGGAAGTTATTGTCATCACCCTTATTTTTAAACCAAGTTTAATTCAGTTTCTCCGATCTATAGACTCTTCTCCACATCAAATCATCAAACCTTCCTTAATACATCCATCCATCTCACACGAAGTCTCTTTCTAGATCTTTCACAATCCCTCAGGATCCAATTTAAGATTTCCAATTGCCTTCCATTAAATCAACACTTCTAGCAAAACCCAACTGCATCCAATCTTTTAGATTTTTCAGTGATTTTAATGAAATTTGAATGTTCTTTTATCTATCTATCTATCTATTTAGCTTTCAATCCTTTTTCATTAATCTTAATAAACATCCCTCCATATTTCATTGAGTGATCTAAAATATCTAAATTGTTATTCTGTTAAGTGTTCAACTCTCCATCCATATGAAAAAGTCAAAAATATTTCCTCTTAAGTTTAATTTTACTTTTGATCAATTACGTTTCTATCTGTATTAATAATTTGACTAAGGTATTTGAAGTTTTTTTTTTCCATATGTCAAAGCGTTGACTGAGAAGCGAACCCAGACAGGCTGCTTGGAAGGCAGCTACGCTAGCCGCTAGGCCACCAATGCTTGACAGGTATTTGTAGTTGTTAACATCTAATTCATCATTATCAATCTTTACTTTCTTTTTTTGAAAAAATCTGAACACTACTACTGTAGTCTTTTTAACATCTAACTTTAGTCCTACTTTCTTATTTTGATCTAATAATAATTGCAACATTTTTTAATATTCTGAAACATTGGTTGCAAGAATAAATACATCATCTGCAAAATCTAAATAATAACCTTCATTTTTTTTTTTTAATTCACAAAATACTTTATGCAAAACTGCTGTAAACTCATTTTGGAGATGTGGAATCAATCTGTAATATATCCTTTTTAATCTTCATCTAATTACTAATGTTGCACTTTGAATAAACATCCTGCAGGATATAACATAATTCTGGATCTGTATCTTGCATTTGCAAAACTTTTTTTAATCACACCGGGAAATGCTTATACAAATTCCTTTTCACTAGTTTACATATCCAAAAACATAATGACAAACCACTATTCATTGGTTTTTGACAAAGAATTCCCCCCAAAAATCAAGTCAGATGTCACATGACCTAATTTAATAAGCTTGTTTTAATTTAAGAGCTTGTTTTGCGAGCTCTCTATATATCATTGGTTCTTTCAATAACTTTTCTCGATATTTGGATATGATCCACTGCACTAAAATGATTTTTAAATCAAACATCTTTTTGGTTGATTTTGATCCAAAATTTGCCATAGACAAAAAGACTGACAAATCTTTCATCAATTCTATACAAAATCTTTATCAAGATGTAATTTTTAATATCTTATTTATCAGCTTCGATTCTTCTTAATGGATGAAATATTTTCATATTCTTTCTTTCCTTCATATATTGTCTTGTCTCAATTGAACATTTGCTGATAAATTACTGCTTTTTGTATACTATTGTCACAGTTTCTTAATAAAGTATCAGTTATCTTTCCGCTGAACCTTCTTCGTAGTCTGTTAATATTTTAAAACAATTAACAAATTATATTGAAATTTATTGAAGTATTTCTGAAGATTAAAAATACCAACTGTTAATACTGACTTTGATCATTCTAGCTTTGCATTAAATTATATCTTAGTAATCGCAATAAATATACGCAACGCATATATAGCAAAGCTTCCGACTGTTATAAGTCATAGACATAGCAATAGTTGTGTAGAGAATGAATGTGTATATATATTGGTCATGCTAATTTGCATATTATTAACATATAGTGTTATGTAATGTGGCTAGGCCATTTCTTAGACAATGGGAGGCAGGATTCTTTCTTGTTAATGGTGTATGCTTTGAGAAATGTGCCATGTTTCCTTAATTTTTCGTTTAGCATCATTGCGTTCTGTGCAGATGATGTTGATGCTAGACGAAACATTAAGGAAGTGTGGCACATTTCTAAAGACAAATACAACATTAGCAAGAAAGAATCCTGTATTCCCTTGTCTAAGAAATAGTCTAGCCATCCTTCATAGTGGTATATATAAATAATATGTAAATTAGCACAAACAATATATATATATGATCAACAGATGGCGTTTTTACCAAAAACACGATCAAGCGTTTGTTTACATAAACGATCAAAGAGTCAGAATTAACTATCTCTTTCGTTTTAGCCCACTTTCAGATCAGCTGATTTCAAGCTATTTTGCTGTCATCAGTGAAAGACAGAGCCAAGAAACTAGATCTAAAAACTGACTCCAAGTGTTTATGAACAGAGTTTCTATCAGTTTGCAAGCATGAAATTTTTCAGACCTCACGTAATTGAGCCCTGCAATCTATATCATTGCAGGCTTAAAGGTAGATTTATGATTTATGTGGGGCTGCTGAGTCAGCCCATGTAGCTATCTAGCTGTTTGGCTGAATTTGAAGCTATCGGTCTGATTTCATACTGCAAACTGATAGCCTGTGCATAAACACTGGGTCCGTTTTTTAGATCTAAGTTTCTTGGCTCTGTCTTTCTGATGATACAAAAATAACTTGAATGTGATGGGTGGGCTGCGAGATAGTTAATTCTGCTTTTTGATCGTTTATGCTAAAGCTTACTGCTTAATCATATTTTTAATAAAACGCCATCTGTTGATCATAAATACAAGCGTCAGCAGGTTTTAACGTGATTAAAACTTGTTTTTGTTTTTCATATATATATATACAGATCAATTCCCCATTACAATTGCTAGGTCTACGACTTATAACAGTCGAAAGCTACCTAAGCAAATTAAGCTAAACTAATCTTTAAAGCTTTGCTCTATATGTGCTGCATATATTTATTGTGATTACATTATAGTTCATTACATTTTACTAATCAATGATCATTTCCTGACTTGAATCTATTAATAATATTACAATTTTAAATTTCATATTTTGAGTTATTAAAAATATAACCTAATTCTGCATAATGTGTAAGAGAACGTGACTTGGGTCAACTGATGACTGCTGGTTCAGCATGAAATGTGCATCTTGGGGGATCATAATCTTTTTCACATGTTTGTGATTACACCGATTCTCAAGTCACTAAAAGTGGATAGATACCAGTCCCACTTTGCATGAGAGTAGTGTAGTGAAAATTACACTACAGAAATATTATTCATTAATTTTACAGTACTTTCGTTTGAGTACTTTCATGTCCATTTCTGTTTTTATCATTTTCCCCAAAGATAGGTTTCATAATAGTTTTTACATCCTTTGTATTCATCAAATCTGTGTATTCTTTCATTTCCATTACCATAAATATTTTTTTTCTTTCAACTTTCAATCATTTTCCAATTTTAACATTATCTCCTCTTTTAAATTGCTTGGTATGATCAAAACCATTTTATACTTCTTCATTTAAAAACTTGTAGTGGCATAAATATGAATTATCTATATTTGGTATGCACCATTAAATCAATCATTCTATTTTACAAAAGTCCCCTTCAATTCTAGGTACGCATTATGAAATATGGATTTCTAATCATGGGCATATGAGATGTTATCCCTTCCCAATTTGCAAGATAATAAATAGATCATGAAGATAATTTGAATAACTTGCCTCTTAACAGTTTTACTAACAATATGCTATATAATAATTTTAATAGTGATTAACTCCTGGCTGTGGATGCCATTAAAATCAATACCCAGTTTAAGTTTATGGATATAAATGATAACATTGTTTACCTACTGTAGACCCCTATA